>JFGW01000098.1:0-101138 GCA_000729825.1 Epichloe sp. AL9924
CACCGGGCTCATAACCTGTTGAATTCAAAAGAGTGGACCGATCCATCTGCACCTAGGATTACAAAGCCTTATGTATTTTTAACACCCCCCCATGGAATTGCACATCTAGGTGCCCTATAGAGGTCTTAGGCTTATACTAGTAATTGAATTTTTTAGTTATTTCGGCAGGGTTCGAACTCGTAACCTTGCCTTGCAGAGCAGTGCTCCACTGTGGTAGGCGAAACGCTGCAGTGGGCCTAACCACTGCGCTACCGGGCTCATAACCTATTGAATTCAAAAGAGTGGACCGATCCATCTGCACCTAGGATTACAAAGCCTTATGTATTTTTAACAAGAAGTAGTAAGTAAGTAAAGAAGTTATACTTATAGATTTATTATATTCTATAGGGAAGGTCTTTTTATTAATAAGATATTTAGGAATATTATAGCTACTATTTTTTAGTAGGATATTCTATATTACTACCTACTAGGAGTAGTGTATATATAGAATTTTCTTTCCTATTATTTTACTAGTAGTAAGTTAGTAATAGATACGCTATAAGGATATAGTAAACTTATATTAAGATTTTAGAAGCTAAGCGCTTTTAAGGAGACTTAGTAGGAGATTTCTTAGAAGACTTTCTAGTAGCTTAACCTTCTAGAGCTACTAGAGAAGGCAGAGTCCTAATATAAGTATTAGATATAGTTAACTAGCTATAAGTTAGCTATAATAAACTAAATAAAGAAATTATATTTAAAAGGGAATAAACTAATAATCTAGATAAAGACAAAGGATAGATAAATAATAGTAAGTAATAATAATAATTAGAGACTAAAGAAGGTTAGTAATTACTATATAATAGTAGCAAGAGAGCTACTACTTAGCTAGTAAGGGTAACTTATAAGGTTAAGGGATATTATAAGAGAAAGGAAGTGTGTAAAAGGGGGAGAAAATTAGTCTCTTTTATATTAACCCTAGACCCCTTAAGTAATCTAACGCACCGTAGGTAAGTGATCTATAAATCACAATAATAACTATTAGCTCTGCCACTTACACGCATGCCTAATAGCTACAAACTTACAGTGACTATAATATAAGCCCTCTAGTTAGACTATTTAGAACCATGGCAGTAGGTACCCTATTTATTTAAACTAATTATAAAAATCAATATAGGTTATTTTTTTTTTTAGTCTAGCTATATAATAGGTAATAACATTTGTTTTGCTATATTAAAGCTATATATAGGCTGCTATTTAGATATTACTACCTATAATAGGGGGGGTTGTTTATAATTAGTAGTATTATTATTATTGTTTTTACCCACGTGTCTAGATATAAGGTTCCTTATCTTATTTTCTTTGCGAGCTTTATTATAGTGTTTATGCCCTAAGTAAGCAGCTCTTTTTATAATTAAGGTTAATTATATATTAGGGGGGTATTATATTAGGAGCGTAGAGGACAGAGATAGGATGTTTATAATAGTGAATCTTTAGAGAACCTTTAGGCTACTCTAATAATAAAGAGGCTAGCTAGCTACAAGATAGCTATGTATTTATTAAGTAGGGTATTTATTAAGGATAGCGCATATTATATATAGCAGGTTAGAGATTAAAACCTTTATGCACTAGGCCCTAGCTAGCATCTTTCTAGTGGCAACTACGAATCTTAGCCTTCACTTCGTTTATATTAGACCCAGCGGTACAAGCCGTGACAAGTAGGAAATAATAAACTAGTTATATAAAATTAATACCTCCTACCCTAAGAAGTAAGTAAAAGACTAGTATATAGGTAAGGAAGAGATAGACCTAATAGACCTTTATAGCCCTAGTAAGGCTAAACGTAATATAGTGTGCTATATTAGCATAATTAAACCCTAGTATTAGGTTTAGATAAGCCCTAGTAAAACTAAAGTAAGTTACCTTAGAGAATATTTAGTCCTCTAAGTCTTCCTTATATAAGCTACTAAGGGTAACTATAAGGGTTTATACCTAGTCTATTAGGGCTAAAAGATCTAAAAAGTTACCTTTTATAGTAGCTATAGCCTATATAGAGATATTAGTAATAAGGGACTAAAAGATTTAGGAATAGTAGTAAATATATAGTATTATAAGTATTACTATACTTATAATATTAAATATAGTATTTTAAATATTTTATTATTATAGTAGTAGTAAATAATTCTATAGGGAATTAATAGTTAATCTAGGGTAACTTAGGCTTAGATAGTAGGCTCTTCTTAAAGTTAGCATATCTAGTGTATAAATAGTGTATATAGGAGTATTCCTTTAAGGGAATATAGTCTAAATCTATAATAAAACTAAGGGGAGTAATAAGGGGAATATAATAGTAACTTAAGATATTATAATAGTTTTAAAAAGTTAACTAAGGATATAGAGGTAAAAAGTATATAATATAATAAGGAGTTAAAGGTAAATTTATACTTAAACACTATTATTATTTATTATTATTTCAATATAGTAGCTAGTTAGCAAATAGCTATATAAAAGCTAGTAAAAGCTATTTAGGAGCCTAGCTATAAGTAAGGGAATAATTATAAGGCCTTACCTATAATATAGGCGCACCACTAGCGCGCCCCGCAAATAGGCCACACCCTAGGGCTAGGTCCACGTGACACTAGCAAGCCATTAGCTATAAGACAGTGACTCGCACGTATAACACACTTAGACCTAGCAAGCTTCAGTCAATATACTAGAGCCCCCATACCTCTTGCCTAGCTATCATTGTTCTCACAATAAGATTAATAAGGTTTAGGGTCCTAATATAATTTATAACTTTATTATAGCTATTAGAGCGTGCTTTAACCCTAAATAGGCAAAAACTAAGATTATATAACTAGTATAGTCCTCTAACTCTCTTCCTAAAGATATAACTCTTTAAGGAATTACTTCTAAGTATATAAGATACTATAGGGCAATATAAGCTATAAGCTTAGCCTCTAGAAAAGGAAGCTATATAACTACCCTTAAGGAGCGCTCTAACTAAGGTAATAAAGGTTAAAAGAATAATAGTCTAAAGAAGTGCCCTTACTATATAAGTAAGGCACTAACTACGCACTTTTAGTCTCCCTAAGTATACTATAGCTTACACTATATAGTAACTAGTAAGAAAGCTTTAGGATTTAAGCCTTCTATAAAAGTTAACTATAAGAAGGTTAAGGAATGCTATAAAAGCGCTAAATAGAAGAACCTATACTCTAAGGTAATAAAGGATAAGTAAATAGTAAAAGGTATTAAGGATTATAAAGGAGAAAAGTTACCTAGTGCTATTATAGTAATGATTATTAACCTAAAGATTCTTAAGAGAGTAATTCTAGCTCTAGGAAGCTATACTACGCTTAAGAACGCAAGATATATGCTCTTTAAGAGCACTCTCTTTAATAACTATAGCGCTCTTTATATTATAAATAATATTAGTTACTTTAAACCTAGTACCTTTAATAAAATATATAATAATTACCTTAAGGCTAGAATAACCTCCTTCTAGATTACTAGAAGAGGTACTTATATAATTAAGAATATTTTTAATAGACTAAAGGGAGAGCTTATAGAAAGCCTTACCTTATATAATATTACACTTATACCTAGTTTTTATATAAATATTATATTAGAGAGCTTTCTTTAGAAGAAAGGCATTTAGTATTATAGAGCGGACTACTCCTTATATATTAGACCCTTTTATAGAAGCTTATTATTAGTAAAGCTTTAAAGGAAGTATAATATTATTTTCCTTTAATATAAGCCTCTCTTTTCTTATAAAGGTCCTAAGCAAGTAGTAAATTTAGCTATAGCACTAGTAATCTTCTTAATAATTAATTTAAAAGTATATAATAACATATAACGCTTATAGCGTAGTTACCTAAGCAGGGACCCGCGCCCTATATAAGCAGACCCTAAAGAGCTATAGTATCTTTATTCTAGGTACCTTAGTAAGGATACTCTAGCTAAGAGTTACACTTATATAAGGGGAGTGTAGTTATATAAAATAAAGTATAGGGACTATAAGATATATTCTTTTATTTATACTTACTAAGTTATTTTAAGAAAACTACTAGAATATACCTTACTAAGGCCTTTTTAGAGGATTTATTAGGACCTTTAGGACTATAAGCCTAGTTATAATAGTATAAACTAGTTAATAGTTATAAAACATAAGTTCTTAGGCATAATTTATATATATACATTACCTAATAAATCGTAGGTAACAGTGTTTAATATATTAATTTACCTTAAATAATAGGTTATAAGGTAATTTAGATTATTAATTATAAAGATTAGGTAAGATTATAAAGGAGCTATTATTAGCTAATTTAAAGATATAATCTTTTAAACGTAGGCACGCTTATAAGGTATTAATCTTAAGCTTGCGCCTCTATACACTTATAAACCTAATAGAGTTATAGAGAGGGTAGGGCAAATGATTATATTATAGTTAAATATAATACTTATAGGCATAAGGCTACTACTTAATCTATAGTTAGAGAGCATATAAGTAGTAGCATACCTATATAATATAAGCCCTATTTAATAATCTAGGTAGAAAACACTATTAGAAACCCTAGAAACCTAGTTCTATAATAATACTTAGTTACTAATAAGGGAGCCTATAGCTAACCTAAGGCTAGATTAGAGCGGGTTATACGCATATAGCTATTGCGCTTATTCTCTTTAAAGGGATTATAAAGCTAATAAATATAGATAGTTCTATAAGATAAATCCTAGGGGCTATATTAGATATCTAGTTAGGTACTCTACCTCTAATATATATTGCATTTAGATACTAAGACTAGGAAAGGTTATAATAATAAGGAATATTATATTTAATAAGTTAATTTTTTATAATCTAGCTAAGGAAAGCGTAATAAAGCTATTAATTAATAAGCTTAAAACATAGTTCTAAGCCCTTAAAATAAACACTAAACTAGATAAAGAATTAAATCTTTTCCTTATACTAATTAAACCCTAAAAGGATTAGACTAAGAGTTTAAACTTAGGGGTAAAAGCTCTATAGACTTCTTAGCTAAAGGAAAGAGAAGCTATATACCTTAATAAGTAAATTAGACTTTAAATACCTTAGCTATTACTAGATCTAGTAATTAAAGAGTAGGAGACTTCTAATCTAAAAGCTTAGGAAAGCGAAAAGGAGCATAATACTCTAGATTTATATACTTAAGAAAGTAATATAATAATAGATCTAATAAGTAGTAAGTGGGATGCTACTATAAGGGCTTAGGAGAGCTAATATCCTTATAAGGTTCTAGAACACTAAGCATATAATGCTAAGGACTAAGTTATTAATAACTTAATAGGTAATTAACTACCTAAGCTAGTAAATAAAGCAAAGAAAAACTAGTAACAAGATAAACCTATAGGAGCAAATACTAGACTAGCTACCTACGCGAAGGGCTTAAAGGGAGCTCTAGCTATATAGCTAGAAATTATAGAATAGAGTCTTAGAATAGTTATATATAAAGGTATATAAATAAGCTTAAGATTATAAATAAAGAGAGCATAGGGTAATATTCCTTCTTACGCTTAGCTAATAGGGAGAAAGAGAAAAGAACTTAATAAAGCTCTTATTAATAGCCTCTAGGACCTAAAGGATCTCTTTATTAAGTATAGGAAGACTAAGGAGGGAGACCCTTATAAGCTCTTTCTAGGAGATTAGGATTTTAAGCGCTATAAAACTATGTTTTTAGTAATTAATACACATTATAATAAAGAAAATAGATTATACCTTAACCTAAAGAGAAAGGTAAGGACTATTTATTAATTAGACCTTACTAAACCTCTAAAGTTATAGAAGAAAGCGAAGGACTATCTATTTAGAGAAGAATAGTTAAAGGTAATAAATAAAGAGATTAATAAGCTAAAAGAATAAGGAATATAGTAATAAATAAAGCGTTCTATAGCTTATTTAAAGCTATTACTATTAAAATAGGTGTTTTCTTATAAGTTTAATAAGAAGGGGATATTAGTCTATTATAAAGCGCGCTTATATATGCGCGGAGACCTCTAAGATATCTTTATAATTAAACGTACCTATACTATAATACTTGCTGCGCACGCGTTTTATGTATTTATAGCTCTAGTTACTAGATTTAACTTAAAGACTAGGTAGTATAATATTAAGAATGCCTTCCTCTACGCTAAACGTAGAAAGGATAGAATACCTATAATATATAAACTCCCTAAAGGCTTTATAATACTTAGAGAATATATAAAATTACTTAAGGCCCTTTATAGATTAAGAGACTCCTTATAACTATAGTTTAAGGAATTAAGTAAGTTACTTAAGAAGCTTAGGCTTAAATTAAGTAAAGAGAAGCCTTACTTATTCTATATAAAAGATTAGACTATCTTCCTTATATTCTTTATAGATAATATTCTTATAGTATTTTATAAGGATAATAAAGAGATTACTAATTATATTTCTAAGGGCCTAAAGGAGGTATATAAATTAGATAAGAAGGGTAAAGTAAGATTCTTCCTAGGGATCTAAATTATTAGAGATTAAGTATAATAAAGGGTGTATCTTAGTTATAAGGCATATATTAATAAGATGAGGGAGAAATTTAGGTAAGTAAGAAAAGGCACTTTTCCTACTATACTAATCCTAGTAGTAGAGTATTATAAGTTTAAGGGTAAAGCTAAGAAGTAAGTAATAAAGATCTACTAGGAAAAGATCAGATTAATCCTATATACTATAATTATAATTAGGCCTAATGTAGCTTTTATAGTAGTAAAGCTATTATAATACCTAATAAATCTAGGACTAGAGTATATAAAGGTAGTAGACTAAGCTATCCGCTATTTGCTTATTATAAGCAAACTCACGCTATACTATAGTATAACTACTAAACTTTAAGCTCTTTAAATCTTAAGTAATGCCTTCTTTATAAATAATCTTAAGACTTATAAATTATTATAAGGATACTTAATTACTCTCTTTAGTAGACTTATTATCTAGAAAGCTACGCGCTAAATAATAGTAATAATGTCTATAATAAAGGCTAAATTACTTGCTTTATAATAGGTAGTAAAGAAGACTATAAGCCTTTAGTGCCTATTTAGAGATATTAAATTTAATGCCTATAAAGACTAGATTATTAATTATAATAATTAATAAACGATTTAGCTTATACTAAATATGAGTAAGTAATTAAACACTTAACTATGTTATATTAATATTTATAATATATAGTTAAAGCAGGAATTTAAGAAAGGAAGCTTTAAAATCACGTATTTACTAATAGCAAAGATGCCTGCTAATAGGTTTATAAAAGCGTTAAATTATTAGCACTTTAAACGCTTTAGATTAATGCTTAGTCTAGTGGATTTACATATACTATGTAATATTTAAAGCATATAAATTATTAAGGAATTATAGGTATGTTAATAAGGGGGTATGAAATTAATTACCCTAGAAATATATAAAGACCTCCTCCTTAGTAAATAAAGCGCTACTAAGGTAAATATAATTAGTGAAACGCTAAATACTAAACACTATTATACAAAAAAACATATATAAACGCTATTCTAAACATAAGGGAAAAGGACTTATATAAGAAGGTAAATAACCTCCTTAAGATATACTATTACCTTAGTTACTTTCTTATTATTTACTACTAAAGAGCCCCTAGTAATACCCTTAGCCTTATTACTTAAAGTAATAACCTCTTTATATATAGAATCTAGCTTTATAATAAGTTCTAATTAGAGTTATAGTGCCTTATAACATTGCTTTACTATTTATATAATATATAAGAAAGAGAGTAATTAAAAGAGGGATTAAGAGCGCTATACCTTAGAGTTATTATCTAGCGCTAATAATATTTACTTAGTAAGGGAAATATAAGTATTATATAAAGGCTAATAATAGTAATTACTTACCTTATATAAGTAATATCTCTAAGATTATCTAGACTTAACCTTATAGTAGTAACCTAAATTACCCTTACCTATAATACCTACTTAAATATACCTATTATAGGGAATATCTTATAAAGGACTATAAGGGTTAAGCGTATTAGGCTATAAGGTTAGCATAGAGCAAAAGGGTAAGGAAAGCTTAGTATAAATAGGTTACTTCTATAAAGATTACAGAGGATTATACCTTATATAACTACCTCTTACCTAGGCCCTAATAGGATATAAGGTTTATAAAGGTATATATATAGTACGCTCTCCTTATGCCTTAATAAGAGATTATAACTTACTAGTAGGCTACTTAGAGCTAGCTAGGGGAATAAGAGAATTATTATAAGTTACACTAAAGCTTAAATAGAAGTTTAAGGCTAAAGTATTAGTAATATAAAGCTTATACTTAGGAGTAATTAAGCCCTCCTAAGAGCTAGCCTCCTCCTTTACTTAAGCTAATATATAAAGAGATATATTAATTAAAATATAGGGATAGTTAATAAAAAGTATAATAAAAAGGTAAGAAAAGGAAGCCTATAACTATTATATTAAAAGAGCTTTTACTAGGGAGAGTATAGGTATAAAAGTAAGAGAGCTTACTTTATAATAAATTCGCTTACTAGTAAAACACTATATATCTACTAGATAAGGTAATAGTTAGTAATCTTAATAGCCTTAATACTAACTAAGGGGTATGTTACATAATAGCGGATATAGCGTCTATAATAAATAATATACGCTTATAACTATATTAGGGGAGCTAAAAATGCATGTCACTAAACGCAATAAATCACATTAGAAGCATATAACTTCTAATATAATAGCTTTCTGTTAAGAACTAGCCTTATGGCTTTTGCTTATAAGCGTTCAAAGTGAGAATATTATTCTTATAGAAGAAAAAAGGAACTACACTAGTAGTTACACAGCGCCTAGATTTATAGTAACTTATGCGTAGCCTATGCGTGGTCTGCGTGTAGCCCTAACCTAGCTATATATAGTCCGCGTACTTTCTAGAGCTAGACTTAACCTAAGCCACATATAGTCTACGTACTTTCTAGAGCTAGACTTAACCTAAGCTTATAGCTTAAGTCTATAATATACCCCCTTACTTACCTCTCTTTTCTCCCTTTTAGTTAAAAATAAGTAAGTAATAAGATTATAGTCCCCCTATGTATAGGAACTAACCTTAGTATAGGTAAAGACTATATCCTATTAAGTAAGGTACCCTTTAGTGTAAGTAAAGACCGCGCCCCCTTAAGTAACATATACTATAGGGCTATAGGTTCTTTATATAAGCTATAAAATTTTTTAGCGTAAGTTTACCTTACTCTAACCTTCTCTATTATATAGGTAAATTCACTTTACTCTAACCTTACCTCTAAAAACACTAGCCTACCCTATTTTTATACTTACTACTAGCTATCTCTATACCTTACTTACTCCCTTACCTTTATAGCTATTTTATAATCCTACCTTTACTTATAAAATCCTAACTTTACCTTAAGTAATGCCCTTATTACTAACTAGCTATTAGATAATTATATAATATATTACCCCTATCTATTCCTAGCCTGCCTTTTAAAAGTAAATAACATACACTCTAGCTAGAGCTAGACCTTATACCCTTAGAAATATAAATATTCCTATCCCCCCCTATAATTCTAAACTCTTATAACCTATTATTATTATAATATCTCCTTATATATCCTTCTTATCCCCTCTCCTTAAGCTTAAATAATTATTTATCCCCCTTTTTATTCCCTTTTTGCCTTTACTATATCTAATCTTACTATTATCCTAGCCCTTACTAGCGCTACCCTACCTCCCTTACCTCCTTCTCCTCCTCCTAGCCTAGGTAAGGGCACTTACCTTAGTAAGTATATCTTAGAAGGTAACTTAGATAATAAGGCCCTCTCTAATAGCAAAGAGTATAAGTTTCCCTATAGCCCTTATATAAATAACCTCTACACTAAAGGAGAATATATATATACCCTAGGTATAAACTAGGCTTATACCCCTTACTAAGTTACCTATTATTTATATATCTAGGAGATATACCTCTATAGCGCTAACCTAAAACTCTATTATATATTTAAGTATCTTAAGAACCTTTTAGCTACTAGATAAGCTATTAAAACCCTAGCTATAAAGCAGACTATATTTATTAAGGGATAACACACTATCCTAATAAAAACCTTTATCTATTACTAAATGTAATTTAATAGTATATTAGCTATAGCTTAAATTAATCTAGCTAAGGCCTAACCTCTAGCCTCCTCTCCTATAGGTACTACCTATACCTAAGGAGTATCTAAGGTATAGTAACTTATACTTACTAATACTACCCTTACTTACTAGGGCTATAATAACCTAGCTACTAAATTTTTTTATAGTATATAAACTATAAATAATAACTTAACCTAGTTAATCTTTGCATAGGAGTAAGGCAATACCTAGGTATAATAAATATTAGCTAATACCTATGTCCTAGCTAAAAATATAGTAGTATTAGCCTATACTATAGAGAAGGAATACTAATACTATAAAGAAAATAGCAGCGGCCCCCCCCCTTCCTAATTAATTTTTATTTAGGTAAAAACTTAGCACTAAAGTACGCACACACTAGAGGGAAACTAGTTATATTAATTTTCTATAGCTAAATTAAATTATACCCTTTTAGGGCTATTATTTATCTATATATTGCCTTATTATAACTTAAATTAATTAAGTGCCTCTATATCTTATAAGCCTTCTAATAGTTCCTATATTAGCTAGATATAGCCTTTTTATTTAACTAAGATATTCTAGTTTAAACCTTAACCTAGTGTGTTCTTAGCTACTAAAATTTCCTTTACCTAAAACTCTAAGAGATTATTATTAGTATCTATTATAACTAGGTCTAGTAGCAGTTATTTATTAGCTAGTTTCTAACTTAGTAAAGGATTACCTACTATACGCTATACTAGGTTAATATAAAAAATAGGGTGTAGTCCCCTTAGGATATCTAGTTTAATAGTTAAAGGCATAGGGACCTTAAGCACCTTATATTTAGCTATAATCTAGTCTAACTTCTTATAAGGTTAGTTTGTTTTAATATTATAAAGACTAAGCTATATATAGTCCCTAACCTAGAACTGCTTTACTAGCCTATAGCTACTATTTATCTCCTCCTATTGCTACTACTAAATAAAAGCTATTATAGCCTATATTAAATCTATGCTATCCTTTAGGTGCTATAAGAAAGCCTAAGCCCTTCCCTTTACTAATATTATAGATAGTCCTATAGTAAATAACTCCTAAATTATAGGTATATTAAACCTATATAGGGCTATATTTACGCTTACTCTAGTTACTAATAAGTCCCTATTATTTAATACTAGTTAATAGGCTAGTAAGTAGTCTAGCTATTTAAACTAGGAGAAAGATAGTATTACGCGTAAAATAGCTTATACCTCCTAGTTAGCCCTCTCTATGCTACTATCTATTTACGGGTAGTATAATATAGAAAGTAATTATTATATACCTACTCCCTTATAGAGTTTAGTCTAGAAATTACTAAGCTAATCTAATCTATAGTCTGTAATAATCTATATAGGGAACCTATAGAAGCGCTACTAGTAATGCTTAAATTATTTCACATATACCTTAGCTACTATTAATATTATTACCTTTAACTAAACGTACTTAGATAGCTAATCTATAATAACTATTAGGAACCTTAGCTACTCCTAACCCTAGGCTAGAAGGTTAGTTATAAAGTTAATAGATATTTATAACTAGTACCTATCCAGTAGTAGGATTAGTTTTAACAAGCCTTATTATAGTTACTAGCTCTTCCTCCCTCTATAATAGTGGCAGTTCTATACAAAATAAGCCACATCCTATAACATACTATCCTAATAAAAGTCCCTTTAAAGCGCCTTAAAAGTTATATTTTACCTTAGGTAACCTAATAAGGATAAGTTATAAACCTATTATATTAATATTATAGTTAGTGGTTCCTATTTAGGAACCTATGTTTACCCTTAGAATTAAAGCACCCCTTTTACGCTAATCTAATAGTCTATAATTTACTCTCTTATATTAGTAGTATCTAGGAACTTCCTAGCCCCTATTACTACTATATTAACCTATAACCTATAAGCTTTATCCTAGGTTATAGACTAGTCCTATAGGGATTAGAGGTATTTATCTATAAATAATAACTTACTAGTAGGAAGACTCCTTAATAGGGCTAAACTAGTATCTATAATAACCCCCTCTATTACTATAATAGGCTTAAGGCAAATATATAGTTATCCCCTCTTGAAGCTAAATTTCGTAGGGCTTATTATAAATTAAATAATTAAGGTTTTCGCTCTATCTATTTCTAGCCTATCTAAATAACATCGCGATAGCACGTCTAGTTATTCCGCTTATATGCCTAGCCTATATTATAGGTAAAAGTTAAAGAGTACTAGAGTCTTTGCCTATTATGCCTATTATTCTAATATCTCCTTTAGTGCTATAAAGTACTTAAGGTTTTTATAGTCTATTAATATTATAAATAGTTTACTTACACTCTAAAGCTTTACTAAATACGCCTTAAGGCAGGAAATAATTACTAGTAATTCCTTATTATAAATAGTGTAATTCTATTAAGTAGCCTATAATTAAGCTAAATAGTAAGCCACTAGGTATAAGATACTATTATTACTAAACTAAGAGAGATAACCCCCTAATACTATACTAGAATAATTTGCCTTTACTAATGTGTCTTTCTTAGGATCCTATTAAGTTAGGATTAGGTATAATATAAAGGCTACCTTTAATACCTTAAAAGCCTTATTACACTTCTCTATCTAGTAAAATAGGGCTCCTTTCTTTATTAAGTTAATTAAAGGGCCTACTAAGTCTAAGAACTTTAGTATAAAATCATAGTAAAAGTTAGTAAATCTAAGAAACCCACGGACCTCGCGGACCCTTATTAGCGCCTCCTAATCCTAAATTACTACAATCTTCTCCCTATCTAGGCAGATTACCTTCCCTACCTAGATAATAAACCTAAGGTATTTAACCTCCTTAGTTACAAATATATATTTCTTAATATCTAGGTTTAGACTAGCTTACTATAGTCTAGATAGCATACTATAAACCTTTTATATATAGTCCTTTTATAATCCGCTTAAGTAAACTAGGATATTATTAAGATATATAGTAATATAATTACCTAGGATACCACTTAAGGCACTATTAATATACCTTTAAAAGGTTATAGGTATACCTACTAACCTAAAGGGGCATACTAATCACTTAAACAAACTAAACCTTATGCAAAATACTATCTAGTATTCTTTGCCTTTAGTAATATATATACAGTGAAATACTAATTATATATCTAGCTTTATAAACCACCTTACCTCTAATAATAAACATAGTGTTTCCTTTACTAATAGTAAGGGGTAATAGTCCTATCCTATAATCTTATTTAGGGCGTAATAGTCTATATAAAACCTCTAACTATTACTAGGTTTCTTTACTAATAATACTAAGGCTACTACTAATAATAAACTCACTTAGATCTAACCCTTATTTATTAAGTTTATTACCTACTTTTAAATCTTAAGTAAATACTCCTAGGGTATATTATATAATAATGCCTATAGTAAGTTAGGTTTATTTCTATCTGCGTTATACCTAAGGTAAATATAGTAGTCTAACTTCCCTTAGTGTAGTAGTAGAATATTTACCTTACTTTTCTAAAATAAATCCTTAAAGTCCTAAAGTACCTTTAGTAAGGAAGCAAGAAGCTCCTCCTCTATAGCCTTTAGGGTTGCATTAATTTGCAAAATAGATATAATTTCCTATAGGCTTATAGCGCAAAGCTAAATATATTCCTTCTATCTCTTTGCTTGCTATACTATCCTAGCGAAGGTTAAACCTAAGATAGATATTATAGGTTAATTAACCTTTCTATTAACCATAGCCTAGATACGCAAACTATTTGCTAATTCTATATATACCTATTAGTGTGTTATATCTAAGGTAATTTTATTCTGTTCTATCTATAGTATACTAAGGATAAGTTACCTTATTAGTCCTAGGATTATATATACTATAATTAGCGTTTCCTATCTATCTAAATCTAACTAAAAATAAACAATATGTGATATATATAATTATTTCTTATAGCTCTCTTTTCCCCCTTATTTTACACTAATAGCTATATAAACTAACCTCTTAGTTAGAAGAGGGAGGTATTTTAATTAAAGCTTTTAGACTAAGTATTTACTTATAGTAGTGTAGTAGTTATAGCCTATATTAACTTAAGTATTTATAAAGGTAGTCTTATTAATTAAAGTAGGAACTAAGAAAGGGAATAAATCTATATTATTCTAGATCTCTTTATAGTCCTTATTAGTAATAACTATATACTATAAAGCCTCTCTATACCTTCTTCCCCTATCCCTTATTAAATAACTTAATAATAGGGTTACTCTTTTCCTAACTATACCAGACTTAATATCTAAGTCTATAGAAGTTATGTTCTCTATATTATAAATATTAATAAAAGACTTCTTCTATAGCTAGATAGTAGGGCATAAAGAGTATACTATAATAAAATACTTAGAGGAGCTATATTATATATATTTCCCCTTATTATAGCATATATTAAACATATCTTAGGTAACCTATTTAGCCTATTTACTGCCCCCTTTATTACCTAACCTTTAGTATCCTATAGACTTTCTAGAGCCTTATTAGGTCCCTATTATAGCTATAGATTAAATATCTGTTATTAGCGTGTCCTTATTATATGCCTTAGTCTTATTTAGGTTAAGTACCTAATTACTATATTTCTATGTCTAGTGTCTTTTCTCTAATTAGTAGGACTTAATATCTAGTGTAATACTTTAATAGTAGGCTATTATAGAAATATAATTAGCCTAGGGTATATCCTAACCTATACTATAGTCTCTTATTTATTTATTAAGCGCTATATATAGCTTAAATAACTTTACTAAGTCTAACTAATTAAGCCCCTTAGCTAGAGCTAATTTCTATTTAAAATAAATATAGAAGTTACTAAATTACTTATTTTATTATTATATTAACTAATTAAGTTCTATAATAGCTAATTCCTATTAATAAGGGTTATTAAATATCTCCCTAAGGTATTTAAGAAGCTACTCTAGGTAATAGTTAAGTAAATAGCTTTTTTTAAAGAAGGGTGTAACCTATGCCTATACCTTAGGAGATAGGTTCTAGTAAATAAAACACTACTAGTCTTATTTATTACTAATAAAATCCTAATCTATAAGTAACTTATAGGCTATTAGGCCTTTCTAAGCTATAAATAAAACCCTATTACTATTAAAGGAGGGCCTAGTAAGAAGGGGTTTTTACTTAGGCTAAATTAGTATAAGTACTATATTATACTTATTAGTTAAGTACTTAATTTACCTTACCTACTATTTAAGTAAGTATTATAATATTACTAACTTATTAGTATTTATCCTATCTTATAGCTATAGTATATTTACTAGTTAATATGTTTTTATAGTAAAGAATAATATATATTAAGAACTAGCCTTATAGCTTTTGCTTATAAGCATTTAAAGTAAGAATATTATTCTTATAGAAGAAGAAAGGAACTATACTAGTAGTTATATAATGCCTAGATTTATAGTAACTTATGCGTAGCCTATATGTAGTCTACGTGCAGCCCTAACCTAGCCACACATAGTCTGCGTACTTTCTAGAGCTAGACTTAACCTAAGCCGCATATAGTCCGCGTACTTTCCGGAGCTAGACTTGACCCGAGCTTATAGCTTGAGTCCATAACACTTTCTCTATAAAAGAGAAGCTTTTATCCTTCTATTTATATAATAGAAGATAGCTTTAATTTAATCCTTTTTTCTACACCTTTATCCTGCTAGGGGATATCTTTTCCAAGTCACGTGCCTAACGCACATCAAAAGCTTGGTGACGAGCAACGGCGGGTCAACTGTTCAAAGCCACCGTGGGGTTCGTCCCCTTCCCGCCCTCATGTCTGCGTCGCCGCACGACAACGACGAAAGGGCGTGTCCATATCCAACACATCCCCCTAGATAGGGCAGCATCGTCAAGCCTCTGCCGCGTGTCAACCAACCAGGAAGAGTCATGTGATTGGCAAGAGAGCTTGATATGCAGTGACTCACGCAGGTCAGGTGCATTATGACGCACGTCTTTTCTCTTCAACGTATCCAAGGGCTGAAGCACAAACCTCGCGTGTCTGCACACGAGAACGCGTGCGGTATATGCCCGACGGTGGCTGTAACGCATGCCAGACCTGAGGCTAGGCTGGGGGAGGGGGGTGGCAAAACAAACGATGCGAAAATCATGACGGCAAAACGGGACGTGCATCCGCCCTTCGGCTGAGAGTGGGGCTCGCGACAGGCGGGTGGCGCTTTCCATTAAATCTGAGCTCATCACGTGAGATGGACCTGGGTTTGAGCACCCGCCACTTTGCACTTTCCCACGTGGCGGAGTGGCGGAGTGGCGGAGTGGCGGAGTGGCGGAGTGGCTGGACCGGCATTTGGCCCTTTAAGCCGGGAAGAATGAAGCGGGCCGGCGATGCAGTAGTAGAGATCAGCGCTGCATGGATGTTGCTCCTGTAGCTCTGGCATGAAGCTGATTGGGGCATGGGTGGGAGTGCTGACTGCCGACCGACTGCTCGATTAGCTGAGGTAGATGCACACAAAAACAAATCAAGCAGGACAAAAAAAAGCATTGTCGGTCCATATTGCCAGACTATGCCAGAGAAGCAAACGTCGTCTCTTTCGTACCTTTTTCTTGCTCCAGCGCGCTACCTGATGCCCGTGGTTCGATGGGCTGTCAAAGTGGTGTGTATGTCTGATAATTAAGTGTAGTCCGTAATAAGCCACGGCTCCCTTTCAATTAATGGCGAGCCATGTCGTCAAAACAAGGCTGTCAATCAACAAGAAATCGACGGGCACAACCTGCGCATCTTGTGACCGGGCGCACCTTGCTCTCCGTTCACACACATTGGACGAGCCGGAGGGGGCCGACTGGGCATTGGTGCAGTGCAGCAAGGCATCGAGAGCTGCAGTAGCTGGAACCAGAAGTCGTTGCCCATCGTCAGCACATATGAAGCCGGGTGGGAGAAACGGGGGCACAGCTCATTCGTAACTTACTCTCGCGCCCGCATGCATGCCCAGGTCGAGAGACGCAGGTTTTTAGACACGACAGCACACACATAGGTGATGAAAGTACGATCCAGATCTCCGGGCTCATTGCTGTGCATGTACGTATGTATGTATGACGGACGGACGGACAACTTGATTCGCCAAAACAAATCGACTGAACGTCGCTTCCGAGGGGGTACGGAAAGTGTAGTCGAGCTGTTCAGATTAGACTGATGGTGATTTTACGCCAAATCTGGCAACCAGAGAAAGAGAGAGAGAGAGAGAGAAGAGAGCAAGGGCCATTTCTCCCACGCCCACGCAATGATTGATAAAGCGAGAATACAAGTCGAAAAGTTATGGCGCACCTGTCCGACCGCCAATACGCCTTTACCATCCGTCCACACGTACCTTGCACCATTTTCATCATTAACGAATGCTTATCCTGTCTATGATGGTGCCAACGCTCTTTCGCGCTGGATCATCTTCGCATAGGGTGCAAAGTCGGGCAACCGGGGCAACGACGCTCGAAAAGAGTCGGTCAGCACCGTGTCTGACAAGATGCTTGGACGTAAGAGGTAGTGACCAGGGCCCTATTCTAAGGTGGACACTGCAGCTGCTGTTGTTATCGTCAGTGATGCAGGTCAAAAGGCCATGTCTGGTTGGCCGCCTCTGCGACAGGGGCATTGATCTGGAGGGACGACCCATGCGACGTGGTGAGGTCTTGTGTCAATCAAACTTGGTTCGCACAGTAGCGCATTGCCTGATTTGATAGAAAGGCGCCTTTGGACATCAATACAGGAGACTCAAAGCCTTCGTTGGGAGACGATGCGTAAGGGCAGGGCAGCATATGGAGTAGTAGACATGAAAAAAAGCGGCGCCTGTTGTGCTAATGAGTCAAAAGGCATTTTTTTTTTTTTTCCTCCAACATGGTAGCGTAGCCAAGCATGTCGCGCAAAAGAAACAATCTGTTTGGAGTGGCTCCTAGACGCGAAAAGGCTGAGTGGAATTGTGGGAGCCCGAAAATAAAAAGGATGGTTTCCCTTTTGCCAATATATTTGGCCCCCTTGCTCAGGAGGGCCCGGGAAAGCACAGGCAACTTCGGCCACCAGGCTAGTATGTCTTGTCTTGGCGACTAGTCAACAATGGAGGGTGTGATGGCAGGGTGCATGGTGTGGGATTTCTAGAATCCAAGTCGCCGGGCACCGTATTACGGGGTCTGTAATAATAGCATTTGTGGTCGTCGTGTCGAACCTAGTCTGCTAATAACAACGGCGACCTGCATGCATGGGCTCACTGGCCAAGCACCAAAGTCGTCTTCGGGTATCGTAAAATGCATCATGACAACACTAAGCTCGCAAAGTCTCCATACAGTCCGTACAGTGCACGGCGGCAGCTGCAGTGGAGCGAGGGAACGGGACGTTGCGTGTAGCTTCCCGTCGTGGTGGAACCTCTGTTCTCCTGTATCAACGTGATCCTGGGTCCACTCCTAGCCTGTTCGGAGCCTTGATCAAGAAAGACCATTTGGAGATATGAAGTTTCATGCAGTCCAAAGCGGAAGTGTGTAATATGTATGCAGTTGTATGCAGCTTCTTTGGGAACAAGAGCGCCTACTCCCATATGTAAGCCAAAGACGCCGTGGTCTGGGCGAGATCAGAGGAGCTCAGCTTGGGGGCCATCTGTGAATACACAATGCTCTTCGTTGTAGCCTGTAGGTAGGTAAATGAAATGCAGGCCTGCGTACGGATCCGTAGTCAAGTGAGGTCAGTTGTCGCCGACTGGTGCTGGTCAGGCTGCTGTCCTGGTTTTGAAAAATTAGCAAGAATCCAGCACACGTTGGATCGTGCTTACCAATATCGAGACAAAACGTCAAACGCATACGCATGCCCAAGGCTGTGAGATACTGAAGGCGCCGGAAAGTGACACGAATACACCAGACGTCGTAAACATTCCAAGGTGCCACTTGGATGGCCTGAACCTTCAAATCGTAAATAAACAAGCAAGACCAAGACATTGGCACAACAGCCCCCCATATCGAGGGAGACATGGGCAAACAAACTCTGCTGCGCGTGAAGTGGGTACAGCGATGAGTCGACAAGTTGTGCCGACTCCCAAAGTTAAAGGAAGTGCGTGAACGTGACGAAGATGGGAAAGTGCGATCGGTATCAGTGATCACCACGCGGTGCAACGTACGCGCAGCGGTTTGCACAACCGGCGTGCTCTTTCGGGCCACGCTCCTTCCCGCCAATCTCAGGTCGTCGACATAAATCAACATGTTTCCAGTTAATTACTAAGTGGCAACATCGATCCCTTAACAAGGCAGGCGTCTGTTTTGTCCAAGGGATCCTGGACCATCACAATGAGAGCCTCTCTCTACTCCGTAATACGAGCTTGTCAAATCAACGACACCAGACCTGCCGTTCAAGCTGCAGCTTTTCAACGCACGACATTCGTGCACATGTGACATGGCGACTTTCGATCATTCTGGACCAATTCGACTGGCCTGGTACACCTTTCACTACTCCGCGGAGAGAGGCCTATTCATTATCGGCTTGCTACGTCTTGGTTCACAGCGTCGGCTGCCTTTTGCGGCGAAACAATTCACAGTGATTCCATTCACGTTTGCTGGGGAAGCGTTTACAGGGGGAAAATTCTGTTGTTGGCGAAGATCATGATAATCTGCGACAAATGAAGCCTGGCAGGTCATTTCGCTAAACGTTGTTTGCACAGGGGACGTGCCAGGGCAGTTTTGGCCGGGTGGGCGAGGGTATTAGGGCAGGGCAAGCATCCAGGGCCAAGAATTTCATGTTTTCTCTCGAGCGAGAGGAAGAGGCAGAAGCGGCGGCCTGTACGGATTACGACGTGGAGGGAATTATGAACGAGTTTGATTATACAGAGGGGACAGCGGGAAACCCAAAGTGTCACTGTATAATATTGTGGTATTAGTGTAACAGACGACCAACCAGCCAAACGGGTAGTTCCGCGCACGGAATATGCTTTTGTGATTTTTTTTCCATCTTCAAGGGCCAGGCCAGGCCAGTCCGGTCCTCGTACATAGCGATGATAATAAGGAGCTGATTACAGGGGGACCTTGGGTGGCTCCTGGACCGTGCGTTCGCACAAATTTCAGCGGCACCCAGCCTCCGTATCTCGCCAGCGCTGCTCCAAGTCTTGGCTTCGTTCTGGCCAACATATCGGTCAGCCGGTAGGTCACAGTCAGCAGGCGAAGCCGGACTGAAACACGAGACGATTTAATAGCAGGTCATGGATCAGCGAGATTGGGGCAAGCCGGATGATGCAAGCACGGGAAGATGGTGGATGGCCTAGTTCCGCAGCGTGACAGGTCGTGCTGGACGGTGTCGAGTGGGAAATTCCAGCACTGTGTGGCTTGCGCCCGAAGCTTCCACCAGTTGTCGGTCGCTATTGCTGAATAAATAAATATTGTCATGATGAACCTCACGACATGGCGTCTTGATGCCCGTTCTCTGTGTGACTGTGAGTCAGTGTGAGGCGCTAGGCAGGCAGCCAGCCTCGTTGCACAGGCCATGATATTAGTGAGCGACCTTAATTCTGGCAAAATGATTTCGCTGTGGGGACTAACTGATTGATGTTATTGCACGCACGCGCGCACGCACGCCTTGTCGCATGCCTGTCGGCCAGACTTGTACCCCCCTGCCACCCCTGTTTTTCCTTGAACGCGAGCGGATCCAGGCCGGCCAACCCGTCGAGAGGAGAAAAGATGCGTCTGCTCTTGCCACCTGAATATTATAAGTATATGGTTCCAACTCCACCCACACCCACACCTCCGTCCTCTCTCCCTCTTCCTGATTTCTCCCAGGACTTTTGGCATTTGCCAATCAACAGTATCTAGAAACCATTCACACAAATCTCATTAAGGCGCGTCGGTATTGATCCGGCGTTGTTTCTGTCACTCATTACTCACTACACTGAACAAGACGAGTCGCTGGCTACTTGATCAGCGTTCCTCCAGTATCGCCACCGCCAGATCTCATCAGGTTGGCTATAATTCCTCTATCCCCAGGAATCCCACAGTTACAACCTCGCCCCGGTCATGTTTGCAGCAGCAGGACAATTTTTAAACCCCTACCCATCCGACCACATACCGAGGTGACGTGCCTAACGTCCACCACTTTTACGCGCTTTGAGCGAAGGCGCGACGTCCATAACCGGACAAGACAGCAACTTTGGGATCACGATTTTTTTGCCGACATCATCTTCGGCAAGACGAGGGACACCTCGACACCACTCAACACTATTCCCGCCACTTCCTGTGGTTGGCCACGCTGGGCCAGAGCAGCTTTGAGGGGAAGCAACGCGTCACTGCATGTCAAGGCGACATAGCAGTTTCCACAATCACCATGAACTACCCATCACCACGAACACCAGGGTCGACTCCGATGCATGACTGGGAATATTCCCGAATGTCATCCGCCACGCCTACACCGTCACCGCGACCGAACTGGTTCGACTCGTCGACTCCGCGACGGCCTGCGACACGAGCTGCTCATACGAGAGCCAGCAGTTACTCGCAGCATGGTGGTCTTACGCCCCGGACGCACCTGGAGTCCCCGAGATACAATAGCTTTGGAGACTATTGTACGGTAGATGTGAGTGCCAAAGATTTCCCGTCGTCGCGCCGGACCACGGCCCCATATCAGACTCCTCCCAGGCGCGACCGCCGACACTCGTATACCTATGTCCGGGCTTCCACTCCCTATGGAGAATCCGACGAGGACGAGATCATCGAGACTCTGGGACGCACCTACGTGCTATCTGCCCAATCCCGTTTCCAGAGTCACCACACCGCGCATGCCTGGATGCACGATGGAGGACGGTACACTAATCAGGGCGCCCATCCGCAGAGCTCTCCATACTATGCCGACCCTGCCTGTGCGCGTGCCTCAACATACGACTCACCCCCTCAACAGCCTCCACCTCAGGCTCGCCCACCGACCAGCCACGGCCACGGCCACGCCCGTCGGTCGTCGGCTTCAGTTCCACAGCGGCCGTCGACTGTACGACCCACGGCAACAAGCCAGCGATCCAAGCCAGCGCCGGCGCCCACCAAAGCAACTGAAGCCGACGCAAAGAGACACAGGATTCCTGCCGGATACCAGCTCAAGAACTGGGACCCCAACGAGGAACCAATCCTCCTACTTGGCAGTGTCTTTGACGCTAACAGCTTAGGAAAGTGGATCTACGACTGGACCGTCTACGCTCATGGGGCCAGCAGCCCGATTGCAGATATGTCTGGTGACCTGTGGCTCATCTTAATCCAGCTGGCTGGCAAAATGAAGCGTGCCGAAGAGGTTGCCGGCCGTGTTCGCAGCACAGAGAACCGGGACATTATCAATGACTTCATCGACGCAGGTGAGCGTCTCACGGACAAACTTCGCAGCCTCCTGAAAGCTTGCGAGGCGCCCATGCTCAAAGCTGCCAAGAAGAAGGGCTCCGGACTGGGGAAGAATTCCGGAGTTGAATTTGTCAATACTCTCTTTGGTCGCGAAAG
The DNA here is from genome assembly GCA_000729825.1 of Epichloe sp. AL9924. Classification (NCBI taxonomy): domain Eukaryota; kingdom Fungi; phylum Ascomycota; class Sordariomycetes; order Hypocreales; family Clavicipitaceae; genus Epichloe; species Epichloe sp. AL9924. The sequence continues at coordinate 22,612 of JFGW01000098.1, forward strand.
GGAATTGAGCAAAACGGAAAAATTCATGCAAAGCGTGAGACTTTTCAATCTCCGATTTGACGCTAACTGCGAGGAGATCGTCCAGAATCCCACGGTCTGATGATACCATTCCGCTGTTGTGGATTGCTACGCCTGCCCTTGGCCGTTCCGTAGGACCCATATCAAATCGGGATACCTCTTACCTCTTCCAACCGTTGCCTCGTGGTCAAGTCGGCCTTGGAACTCTGAGACCTCCTGCCCAGGCCTCTTTTTTTTTTTTTCATAAATAAATTCCCGGATGGACATACCTGGAGACTGTATATTATATTGAACTTCTTTTCAGCCACATGGACTCTTACAGGATTTGCGGCCAAGCTCGCGCGGATGAAGTACTTTGTGTTTTGTTTCACTCTCCTTTTTTTCTTTTCTTCTGCCGTTTTCAACCTTGATGACAAAACCGCGACCCTGGATTTTGTGTTTTCAAAAAGTCACCAAGATATCGAAGGGGCGACCTGTACCACCAGCTTTGCACACGCGACACGGAGCAAGGGGCATTTTCCTTCCTTTATCTAGAGATACCCAACGTTTTCATTTTGAGCGTCGCAGGATTGGACGAAGAAGCTGCGCACCGATGGGAAGAGGGAAATGCGTTTGATAGTAAATTTACGTTTAATGGTTTCGGAAAGGCAAGTTGCAAGGTTGATTGATTTTAGAATAGACAAAAGCAAGATTCTCAAGAGTTGCCCGTCCCAGTGCTTTCCAACGTGACAATGAATGGTCCACTTCCGTCTGCCACCAGACTTAGGGTTTTCGCCGGACCGCCCCTTGCAGTCGGGCCCGGTCGCTGGCCTTGCTAGTAAGTCTGGTCAGATGTGTTGATGCTGCGCAAACCGGTAGGCTAGCTCAGTCGTGATGTTACATGAAAGACGTACGGATCCGTAGTGCGTGGTGGTGCATGTGGCTGGGACACGGACCTACATAAGCAGCCCCCTCTCGCCCCCCTCGCGCCCCCCCCCCCCCTCCTTCCCGGTGCCCTGCCCCTTGATCCGTCTATCTGTACATGTAGGAACCCGTAGGAACATGCGGGCACAAGCGACCCGGCAGCAACTCGGCAGCACATACTTATACATGTACGGTCCGTGATCCGTATGTGACGTTCAAACGAAAATAGCTCCCACTGCCTCGTTCGCGACTCGCGAGTCAAACGCGACGCTCTCCCGAGTCGTGATCCCGTCTTGGCAGAGGGTTCAGTTGCCAGCCACACTTGTAAACATGCAACATCTGGACGTACATGTATGTACGGAGTATGCCGTACTCCGCATGTGCTCCGTGGTTTCTCGGGGAATCAGTCGGCCTTTATTGGACCACTGAAGTGGTTGGGAAAGGAGGAACAAGGAAAAGAGAAAAAAAAAATCGAACGAGGTTGGGTCAGCCGTGCACTACTCCGTACATCCGTACATCTGTGTTTGATTTCTTCTTCTCACATTCTTATCCGGGCAAGTCGTTTCTGGGAAGCGCCCCCGGGGAAAAGGGGGGGGTACATACGGACTACGGGATGGCAGAACGCCGCGTGTTCGAGAACCGACTCGATTCGCTGTGCAGGCGCGTGGCTGCATCGAGCTCGGCTTCCCCTGCAACTCCAATCTCGTTACGGAGTACGGAGTACTTGGAGCGGAAACCTGTTCCGGCCCGGCTGGCACGTTACCACATGATTGTCATTGACATCCAGCACGTATGTAAACACGCTTGTTCTTTTTCGGGGCGGATTCAAAACGCCACTTCCACCGCCCCTTGCGTTCTTACACGATGGACTGATCGATCCTGTCCTGCAGCCGAATGCGCCATCTGTAATCCGTACGGACTACTCCGTACTCCGTACTCTGTACATACAACCGTGGTCCGTGGAACGTACAATGATTGCTCCTGCCTACGACCATGCGTCACATGACAAGCAGCACGACGGGAGCAAAACGAAAACTAGAAGCAAGAAGCGGGGTTTCTTGCTCCCATGTAATCCGTACGAAGCACTCCGTACTCCGTGCATACATAAGGATTACGGAGTACTACATACTTCTGCTCGTAGCGGGAAGGACGGAATGGATGGATTGTGGAAACGGACCAATGACGGGGTACGGCTGGCATGCAAGTTTCCCGTGATGGGGTGCCGTCGAGTTCTTATCTCATGCATGTGATTGTCATGTTCTGAGAAACAAGAACAATGAAATGGTTCAGTAAAATGGACCTTGATTGGACACGGGGTTACCGAGACAGTGCGAGTAGACCGACGTATCTCATCTCCGTTCGCAAATCGGATGTGGCATTTCATTTCCCGGCAGGCGGCCACCCACCTTCGGGACTCGGTACTGGTGGGAGCTTCATCATCATCATCTTGTGATTCATGCTTACTGCTGACACGACAGCTATTCGGTCAATCTTTTCGTGCGCAACGCGGTGTAACTCGTTCGCATGGTCAAAACGAGATGTGACGATATACGGCTTTGACCGAAGGTGGCAATGTGTGGATGGGCGCCTCGGGGTTTGGGATTGACGGTGATTCAAGTGACCAGCTTGCCTTGTACTCTTCGACTATGGAAGGACCCGTGCTCCGAGGGAACGTGTCGTATGTGCTGCATCGTATCGGGTGATGGAATGAATGGCCTTTGATAGATATCGCCAAACTTCTACTCCGTATGGATACATTAATTAGTCGAGAGCCAACATCGACGGCTGGGCCGAGGACTGGTTGCATGCGCGCATTGTATCATGTACTTTTGCGTACCTTGTAACTGGATCTTTGGACCTTGACATGGCGCGGTGTTGATGGCAAGGTGTGTGTGAGAAAGGGAATGCATGTTTGTCTCGTGGTACTTGAAACTTTTCGCGGAGAACCAAGAACCGGGAAACAAAAATAATCGTAATTGTGCGCGGTCTAACCTGCGTTGGAAACTACAGGGCGGGAAGTCATGATTGAAAAAAATGCAACTCCCCTTCGACTTGTAATCGCCGCACCCGCGTATATTCCAAACCATACTCCTCGCTGCCAACCCGCGAACACCTAAAAGAAATAAGAGTAACAGTGACAGATACATGTAGAGTGAATCACTTCCAAACATTCGAGCTCTCAGTTCCAGACCTCTTTCCCTCCTGGTACGTCTCACTCGGCCCGTTATACAGGCCCTTTGATCCTCCCAATCTCCCGGCACCGCTTCTCCTTCTTCGACTCAAACTGCCACTCATTCGCCAAATGCTCGATAAACCTACCCTTGCCGTCCTCGACGGGTCTGGAGGAGCGTCGAGATGAGCTCGGAGCAGGCTTCAGACGGGTTGGACAGGGTGGGATTGATTTGGTTTTTGGGCAATCTATTGTCCCTTCCTTGTTTCTTTTCTCGTCGTCTTTCGGGCAAGTAGTAAAAGCCTCGAGTCTTACAGACGGACACACACGCAATCCACTATCGTGCAACATGCAGTACTGTCGCAAGGCATATAGGGGATAATAAAGGCACGAATTAGTGGCCAGTCGGCTGCGCCTCTTTGTTCGTGCAACAAGTACATGACCCAGATAAGCTTGTCTGTCGCCAAGTCCCATTTCCGTGGGCGATGGCCTCAAGCTGCTACAACCAACGGCGACTTACCGAGTGCATCTCTCGCGGCGTCCTCTGGCTACGCTTACATGCGTTAGTTGAGTGCAGAAGATACGGGCGAGTGGGCAGACGGCGCATCTTCAAGACGGGCTCACGGATCGTCGTCACACAGATTTTTTGTTTTTTTTTAAGCTTGTCGCATCGATGTTGACGTTGCCAATGGAGAAGGAGGTCCTCACTGGAACTGAAATGTTTTTTAACAAGTTGGCAGCATGACTAAGCCCGAAGCGACCCGAAGGTTCCTCGTCACGAGAGCGTTGCTATTCGGAGCTGTGTTTGCTTGCGCCCTAATCCGTATTGTATATTACAATGCACATAATGCACTTTAAAGTGCGGGGTGGTTGAACCATAATAATATTACGTGTGTTTTCTACGGGAGGGTGTAATAAAGGGTGTGGTAATCCGTAATCAAGTCACTTAACTACATGCAGCTCTTCCGTAGGATAAATTCTTATGTGGGTACAGCCGCTCCTCCTACTCATGCCACCTCGAGGGCAAAGTTCTTCAATGCACAGCCCTCAAAACCTGTTCCACCAAAGCAGACATTGAACCCTTATTTATTCATCTCGCGTCCTAAATCGATCAACATGTTAATGTGACACTCTTCTCGACATCTGTACCTTCCCCAGCTGGTTGGCGCCCACGTTTCTCGTTAATCGACTATTGACTCTTCTTCTTTCCATCTCTTCCCTTCCCCTCATCAACCTCATCACCATGCACTACGTGCGACTCAAGGGACCACCAAAAATAAACGTCCTCGCAGATGGAATTCAGACGACACTGACGTTTGAAATTGTGAACGACTTGGGTGACGACCTCCTCGGCCCCGTGGACCCCGTTAGCATCACCGTCGGGGCTCATGCAGAATCGTCACGCTACGACAACGTATCATGCGCCTTGACCGAGAGGCTCAAGCTGGAATGGGGAATGGGACAACGGGTGCTGAAGCCGACTTTCAAGCTGCCACAAAAGATTGAGAATGCCATCGCGAGCGGACATTCGGTATCCGTATCTATTGGGTCCGCGAACCCAGACCTGGCTGCCGACAGCGTCTACAACATCCTCATGTCGTCCATCAAGGACCGCGGAGAGGGCGCCGACGGGCTCATCTCAACCGTCACGGTGGGCCTGAGCGGACCTGACGTCGACCAGGATGCTTCTCTTCGTCGAATCCTGCTGAGCGGACGCGGGGAACCGCCGCAATACCTCATCATCGGTGAACAAATCGGACACAGCATCGCCCGACACATCTGGGATGCCGGCCTCGTGTCTCTGTGCGCCATCGCAGGAACATTCAAGTTCCCCGACCTCGCGCCCAGCCAAAGCAGCTGCATGACGAAAGTACATCAGATTCTCATCCAGAGCAATGGAGTCAATGTCCTCGAGCTCGGCTGTGGCGTCGGAATCCTGGGACTCGGCCTCAGTGCCGTCTTTCCCAAGGGCGCGGGTGATTGCACCATTCTCATGACCGACTGCCACGATGCAAAGCGCAGAGCGCGCTCCAACATGGGTCTCCTGCACCAGCAGCGGTCTGGATCCAACCTCGGCTACGCGCAAGTCATGTACGAGAATCTGAAATGGGACAACGGTCGCCAGGGACGCTTCGGCTCCAAAGTTCAGGACCGTCGCTGGGACCTCGTAATGTTGAGTGACTGCACGTACAATGTCGACAGCATTCCCGACCTGGTAGGCACTCTGTCTGCCGTACACCGGCTGAACAAGGACTTTGACCCCGACGATCAGACATTCTCGACAAAGGTCTTTCTTGCAACGAAGCCACGGCATGACGACGAACTGATTCTCTTTGACATGATGGCTGCTGAGGACTGGACCATCGCAGACAGATTGGTCCTGTCGCTCCCTGTCCTGGGACGTGAATCAGAGAAGGTGGAGATGTACCTCTTTGAGAGGGTTTGAATACCCCATGCAGGACAGCGATATGGCGTACGGATACGTGTCGAAACACACTTTACCACCTCGGGATCGTGATGGCATACTCATGGCATTGGGCGATGGAAAGTCACGGAGCACCAAGATGAATTCTTACCAATGAGCCGTCTCGAGCTCCGTCAAAGGACTTGACTGACATCCATTGTATTTGCGGGTTGGATGTCTCAGTGGAATATACCCAAGAGCAGCCTGAAAGAGACATGACATGTGGCCGCATTGGATGGAAGTTTTGTTACAGGATGATGTATCTTGAACAGGTTGCCTCTGGAAAAAGGCGCTGCGACGGGTGAACTTGGCACGGTTTGACAGCATAATGCAACCCCTTCAAAAAGCCTAGACATGACCATGGAATGGAGTCACAACCTCCTCAACGGACAAGACAGCCTGGAGAAGCGCGGGAGGCATTGATCCACATATGCGCGCAGACCACTGACTCAGTGGAGGCAGTTTAGCAGTTGTGTCGATACACTCCTTCTCCTCGTCCCTGTTCACGTTTCGTTCTGTTGGACAAAAGAGATGGTAGCCGCAAGTCCTTTCTAAAAGGGAGGGTGCGCATCCTGTTTTTGGCCTGACGGCCCTTCACACGTTCTATTATTAACCCTGGACCTTGTTCGGCCTGCATTTCCCACCAGCCGCTCCACCCTCGGTGTGTCTCAACCGGGGCTCATGATTCACAGCGGTGATGACCAAGGCGGACGTCAAGATGTCTTCAACATTGAACATTGAGCACACGAGGAAGGCGGTTGTCGGCGATGATTTTGTTCGAGGTATTTCCCGGTGGTGAGCGCAAGCGAGTTTCCATTTGCCGAGATGATTACGAATTGCTTGCATCCTGTCATGGGATAACGGCGCCCGTGGTCTTGACTCTGGTACAGGATCCCTCCCGCATCCAGACCAATTTGTATACAAGACGAACACTTTCGTTACTCTGCTCGGCTCCAGTGCGGGAACCACATTCGTGGCTGGCCCTGATTACATTGCGCGCGGCTTCTCATACTATCCCGGGGACCTTTTGGCGCACCTGGGGCATCGTTGTCGCCAGAATGCATCCTGACCTGGGAAAACCTCAGCTACGATGTTCCCGTGCCGGGAAGACCGAGGGACCATGGACGGGCATGGAGTATACATGGACATTTAAAAAAGAGGAACTTGAGAGAAAGGCCGATGGATAGATGAAATGCTCTTTTGCTGTCTGTCTGGTGCAATCAGTAGTAGAATACTCCGTAATCTGTAAGAGCTATTGAATTGAAAGAGCATCTAATCCGTCCCCACCCACATGTTCCTCTTTGCCCAATGTGACTGACTGAACGGCACGGCATGGCATGGCGTGTTATTAGTGGCAAAAGTTTAATTGACAAGTGGTGGGTTGGTGCCAAGCAGCCAAGGTGAAGAAGGTGGGCTGAGCGGGCTGAGCGGGCTGAGCGGGCTGATCAAACTGGACTAACTGGCGGGGACGGCGGATTATCAATCAATCAAGTAAACGTCGACGCACAACTCGACTACTTTCTCGTCCCATTATAACGTCCATGACCTCACCCACGTATACCCACGACATGAACGCACCAACTAATCATTGCTTCAGGTACAAGTCGGCGAAATACGGGACAGATTGCAGCAGCAGCAGCAGCACCACCACCACCACCACCACCATCACATTCAGTCGGAGCTCAGAGCACCCACGCCATGTGCATAGTGCTCTTCACAACAGCCCACCCCGACTATGCCCTCATCCTCATAGACAACAGAGATGAGTTCATCCTCCGCCCCACATCCCGACCACACTGGTGGACTCACCCAGCGACGGGCCAACAGGTCCTGTCATCGAGGGACCTGCAGCGTGCAGAGAAAGGGACATGGATGGGCATCACCAAGAACGGTCTCTTCGCCGTGCTGACCAACTACCGCGAGGCCAACGCCCACGACGCGAGCCACCCCGTTCACGGCATCAAGTCCCGCGGCGGCATGGTCACGGCCTGGCTGGCCGGACTAGGCGACAGTGTCAAAGACGGCGTGCACCAGCTCGTCAAGGACCGAGGTGTAAAGGGCGTAGGTGGCTTCTCCATGGTCTGCGGGAAACTGAGGAAGAACACCGCGGGCATCGCCATCGTGAGCAACAGGGCAGCGCACGCAGACGAGGTTCCTCTTGTTGCACGCCAGCGCGGCGAGACATGGGGACTCAGCAACACGGCTTTCGATGCCCAAGTCAAATGGCCCAAGGTGGAATCAGGAACAGACTTGCTCCGGGACGCGGTTCAAGCCGCTGTGGATGCAAGATGCAGCGAGGACGACCTGGTAGCTAGCCTGTTTGGCATTCTCGACACAGATGCCTATCCTGGCACGGAACCAGACATGCCCTTTGAGCAGCAGACTGCCTTGTTGAGACACACCATTTTCGCGCCGGAACTGGGCAACGAGGCGCACAGGGAGGCGATGGAGGAGGCGCGAGCGAAAGGAAAGGCGGAGTGGGCAGAGGACGAGGGCTCCTTGAAGGCCGTCGAGGAGATTCTGCTGGAGCAGCAGCCCGAGGTGAGTGCGCCGGCGGCCAATGGGTTCGCAACGGGGCTGTACGGCACGCAGAGGCAGACGGTGATGCTGGTGGATTGGCAAGGAAGGGTCAAGTTTGTGGAAAGGGCCCTGTGGGATCGGAACGGGCACAAGATCCCGAGAGGCCAGGGCGATGTCGTTCATGAATTCCAGATTGAGGAGTGGGACGAGAGCTGAACATGGACTGACTGGCACTGGCATGCGAACAAGGAGATCCCGGGAGATCCCAGGAGATCCCAGGAGATGTCTTTCGATCCCCTCCGGGCCACCTCGCGAGCCATCAACAGGCAGGTCAAGACTGACTGACTGACTGACTGACTGACGCCCGAGCGACCAAAACGCAGCTGCGAAGCGACCGTCTGCCACCTGCCAGACAGCCACCTGCCCGACAGCTGTTACCGTAGCGAGCACCTCATTAATTCCGAGCCATTCACCAGCCGAGAAACTCACAGTCTCGTCGCTGCTGCTCTTTTCTCCCCAATCGAATCATGGCTGCTGGAAACAAACAAAAACAACATCTGAACTCAACTCCTTTCCCCGAACCAGGGTCCAACGCGTCTAAGCGACTTTCATTGTTGTCCATAACAAACCCTTCTTCCTTGCATCCCGAACTTGTCTTTTATTGCTAGCGTCTTGTTTCAAACCCAGATGCTCGACTTCTTGGTGCGGTGCGCGTATCAGCCGAGCGGCCATCATAATTCTTTCTCGCTGGCCGTATTGCTGACTATTTGATCAACAACAACCAATCATTAGCTCATCGAGCTGGTTTAATACTACACTCGAGACTTGGTCCCATTCTATACTGTTGCTATCCTGCGATTATGATAGCTGGGAACACTGAATAATTGGAGACATTCACAGGGATGTCACTTCGCGCTGCACCCATGCCCAAACGTCCACTACAACGACCACTCATTTCGGCACCGCTGGGCCCTGTGAAGACTTCACGTGGTCCAGACCTTGTACGCAGCGAGGGTTTCGAACTGGTAGACAGCATCGAAGACTGTGAATCTGCTCCTGCGACCCCTACGGTGTCAGTCGCGTCTCGGCGATCGAGGCGCATATCTGCTAGTTTCTTGAGCACGGCAGTGCCGTCTACGAGCCCCATTGTGGCAGAGTCCGGCATCAATGCCGTTATTCACATACAATCTACCAAGGGATCGAAGGGATCCTTTAGCAGACGGCCAGCGCTTCTATCTCTCTCGACGAGGTCGCTTCTGAAGCAGCCTTCAAGATATACATTGGTGGCCCGGACTAGTCCTGTCGAAGATGAGGAGAACGTCACTCCTCTCGGTGTCAGGGGGGACCAAGGCGCGAAGCCACCCGACTCACAAAAGATGGGGGGTAAATTGCCGAGATCGAGGACCATGACGGTCCTGCACGGGCTCAAGAAGTCCTTCTCTCGGCCGAGCTTAGCGGCGGTCAGGAACTCTGGTTTCGAGAACAAGATGACGCCCAGGAAAACCCCGTCGATCGCCAAGGAAAGCGACTCGGCATCCAGTCCCTTGACATCGTCATCGTCATCGTCTGAGACAACTCCAACGCCCACCTCCCATGCTACTTCTGCTTCAAATCCGGCCACCCTTCAGCCCGATGTCAGGTACATCGACACTGCTCAAAGCTCAGAGTACTGGTCCGGCCGATTCATGGCATTGCAAGACCGGTTCCTGTCCGAGAACCTCGACGACGACTGTCTTTCGCTATATTCATCCCGAGTTGACAAGCAGTGGCGAGAGCCAAAGCTTGCGGCGTTGGGCCGCCAATCTCTCACCACATCATCTCGCAACCGATTGACATATCTCGCCCCTTCAAATACGACATCTGCCCTGACAACAATTACTTACAATCCCAGACGGCGACTCGACGAACAGGACGATGCAAGGTGCTGTCGCATCTTTAGTCACCTTGACTCGCTTTGCAGCACAACCGAGGCCAAGAAATCGCTGCGATCATGGCAGCAGGCGTATGCACGTCGCCTCGGCTGCCCTACATTGCTTTCCATGGAAGGAAAAATGCATAACACAGATCGAAAAAATACGCGTCTCGGTAGTGTCGGTAGTCGACTTAAGAGTATCGAAAGACAAGGTATAATGGTGAAGGAAATGCCCAGTCCCGCACGTGGTGCGTTTGCCATCAAACTCGCTTCAAGTCGCGGAGTAGCTGCGTGTTGAAGATGAGCTTATTTCTTCTTTTTCCTTTTTCCTTCTTCCTTCTTTATTCTTCTCCCCTCTCCTTTCCTCTTTTCTTGGCTTTTTTTTTTGTATGAATGACATTGGGTTGTCGCCGTGTTTGTGTTTGGCTTATTTTCTTCGTTATCAGCACCCTTTCGGCGGTATAATTGCATGATGGGCCCGGCTCACTGTTGTTATAAGAAACTACTTGGAGACTGTTGGCTTTTGCCTCTTTTGGCACTGTTTGTTTGATGGACTCCCGGCATGAATTGATTATGATTATTGGAGACCGTGTTTCAGGTTTTGGAGAGAAGATGAAGAACCCTGTTGGCGAGGCAGCATGGTGCTTTCTTTCCCATGATTGAGTTTGCTCGCGCCGAGTATAGCATTAGGTATTCACGGACTTTCAAAGGGAGTGCTGATGAGCCCCCAGTGGCTGTTGGTCAGAATAGTTATTCTGTGGCTTTTTGTACAAGTTGTATACAAGACACTCATTGACTTGGTTATTTTTATAAGCTTCAGGACCTTCTTGACCCTTTTTTCGTTTCAATCTTGTACATGGACCGTGTTTCGTTCCATCCGGAATTCTCTACCTAGGTATCACTCCTTGCCCAAAGTCGCCCAACGCCGTCGTTTTCCCCCAAATAAAATGCATGGTCAAGGTCCCCGTGAAGATGTTTGTCATGGTGACACTATATGTCGGTTTTTTTTTTTTTTAAAAAACCCTCCTCATTCCTCCTCCTCGATAAATGCTTACTCGAACCGTTTCCTGCTCTTCAAGTAATCCCTAATCTGTTCGTACTTGTTTGCAAAAAACATGCCCGACTTGTCACTCCTCCAGACCAAAACACCAATCTCCTCGGCAAACCGCGCCGTGTCCACGAACTCCTTGTGGTCTTCAAAGTCGCGGAAAAGGAAGCCCCCTGTTGTTTTCATGCGCTCGTTCTCCAGCTGCCATAGACGGATCTGGTCGACGACTGTGGGGGGCAGGACGGGCTTGTTGGTCATGGCGGCGGTGCGGTACATTTGCTCGTGGGCGTGGGCGGCCATGTACGAGATGATTTGGTCGGCGGTGATGCCGAAGTTGATGGCTTGGCGGATGGAAGTGCGGGTCACGCGGCCGGCGACCATGTCGGGAAACCGCATGTTGAGCTTGCAGAAGAGGGCGAGGACGGCAATCTGCAGCGTGGATTGGGTGTATGCGTAGACGCGGTAGTTGGTTTCGACAATGACGCTGCCTCTGCCGTCTCCAGATGAGCCGAGAGGTCCGCTGCTGCCGCTGCTGCCGCCGCTGCCCCCGTGGGAGGCGGTTGCAGAAGAGGAGGGTCCCAGAGCGGCGGCCGTGGCGGCGGCTACACCGTCGCTGATGGAGCGAAGACTGCTCCCTCCGCTGGTGAGTGTCGTGGCGAGTCGCGTGGGGAAGAACATGGACCGCTTGTGCTGGGGGATGTAGATGAGACCGAAATCCAGAAGAGACGGGAGCATGTTCTTGCGCTGCTCGGTGAGCGCGTTCGTGTCGTAGGCGCGGCCAAGTTCCAGACTGGCTAGGACGAAGAGAAAGGAGAGCATGTCGACTGTTTCGGGGCCGGCGGCTTTGTTGGTCTCGCTGGCTTCGAGCCATAGGAGGAGTAGTGTCCAGACCTGCGCATTCGGTTCTTGCAGCAAGAATGTGAAGCCGGCCTGTGTGATGCCAATGCTCCCGTTCGATCGTCTGTCCACCAGCCGGCCCGCGATTAGAATCTCCTTGACGCTCTTGTTCGGCCCGGCCACATCTCCCGTGCTCTTGTAGCCGACGCTAGACACGACAAAGTGCAAGATGTCCTCCCACTTCTTCCGCGCGTATCGATCCAGAAAGGGCAGGTCGATCTCGGGTGGAACTACGAGTGTAGACGGCACGCCAAACGAGTTGTGTTCGCCGCCACCGGTAAGCGCTAGTCGCAGCGAGTTCTTGAAGTTCAAGGTGAGCTGCATTTCCTGTGGATTCTCTTTCGACGGCACCGATATCTGGATGATGTGTAGACCTTTGAGGGTCGTGATCGCACTGTCTCGCTGCCTGTCGGGTTTTCGTTGTTGCCTGTTAGAAACACGACCTGTTGTACATGATGCGTCGTATCAACGGCGCAGAAAATTAAACGTTGCCAAGTTACCTTTTCGCGTCTGGCTTCACCCACATGTCAAGGTCGCTGAGAAGCATGGGCTTGGGCATGTACAGGATGCGCATGACCAGAGTTTTTGCTGGACAACGGACAAGCAGATACTCGTGTTAGTCTTTTTCTTTCTTTCTTTCTTTCTTTTTTTTTTTGCTCGCCGTCTTTGGTGATGGAAAACATCACATAGTCACAATAGATGTACCTAAATGTGGGAGCATGCGTCGGAATACGGCAAACGCTGTCGAGGGCTGCTGGTACAGCTTCCTGAACGTAGTGCCAGGCAGCTTCTCGAGGTAGTCTGCGAGCTGCAGCGACGGCGCGGGGGTGACGGACATTCTGGCGGGGAGACCAATCCGTGGTAGGCAAGGTGATTGTTGTATAGCTATATCATTATAAGTCGAAGCTGTGGTGGTCCGCCGGTCGGGTATGGATAGTTGAGTAAAAAAGTAGTACGTTGGTCGTTGAGTCGCGATGATGAAGAGACGAATTGACGTTTGAAGTTCATGGTGGATCTTATCTCTAATTCCTGGGGAAGTTGGAGCCTTGAAAATCGGGCGACGGTCGGGCCGTGCGACAAGTCCATTGAGACTGGTACTCCGTATATGAGAGGAAGTAAGAAACCTGCGGGACTTGGCGGGTCATGACCTCTTCGTCGGTCATCGGCAGCATAGAAGTCAGTGCTCACACGGTTATTTCACAAATCTACTTTCGTTTCACACGAGTTGCTCACAGTATCGTTTCCACTACTCCTCCGTGCGCCCGCGTCGCATGCAATCTGCAAGTACGGAGTACATGAGCCAAGTAGACCAAGGTCACCTGATCATTATATACCGCCGTCACCCAGTTTTCACCAACCAACCAACCACAACGCCCATCCGAAGTCTCGTTAATCTGTAATTCGTATCACAGCCGACCCATCGTTCCCCCCAAGAAACCCAGTATTGATTTTTTTTTTTTTTAAAAAAAACCCACAGCTTCCGCAATGGCCAAGAAACTATCGCCCACGGCCTTCACAAAAGCTGTTCGTCCCCGGCCAGGCCCCTTACCTCCTGCCGTGCAACTGCCTCGCTAACACCCAGCCAGGTAATGAGGTCTTTCATGGCCGAATCAGGTCTCGAACCAAGGTCAATTTACTATCCATCGCACGCCACACCATAGACAAAGTGCAAATGGCATACTGACGGTTGTTATAATTTTGTTCTTTTTTCTTCTTTGAATGAAAGACTTCTTGGCCCAAAAAACGTATGCATCGACAAGACTGAGCCGAGCGGTGAGCAACCCACTTGAATCGCTAACCGCTTGAAGTTCAGAGTACTAAGCGCCGAGGCCGGCCGCGTCAACTTCGAGCTTGACATCCACAAAGATCACACGGTTTGTGCTTCCCCCCCCCGCCACTCTTCCGCGAATTGTACCTACCTGACAAACACGTGAACAGAATCGTCTCAATACCATTCATGGCGGCACGCTAGCCAGTCTCGTTGACCTGGGGGGCTCGCTGGCCGTGGCATCGACGGGACGTTATGCAACGGGTGTGTCCACGGACCTGAACGGTAAACCACGTCTCTGACTGGATCAAGCAGTCTGGCGGAATGGAACAGTGTTTGACTGCGTGCAGTGACGTATCTCTCTCCTGGCGGGACACCCGGCGATGTCCTCGGAGGAACGGCTACTTGCGACAAGAGTGGGTTATATCGTCGCCGAGCTCTCCTCAAAAGAGTCACTCATTAGCTGACGAATCATCTAGTTGGCAAAACGCTTGCGTATACGACTGTAACGTTTACCAATAGCAAGGGCCAACTGGCTGCCCGGGGCAGTCACACAAAGTATATTCTTGCCAGCTCCTGTTCATGATGAGAGCACAATTGATTAACTGACTTGACGCATCCGCAATAGATATGTCGCGCGCACGATGGGAGAAGCAGGCCCCTATGTTGCACCACCGGAGTTCTCGGAAGATGTGGAACAGAGTAACCAAGATGATGGCACGAAGCGTAGAAAGTAAGAGGGAACATGCGCTGCGCTTCATGAATTGTATAGAACAGAAAAAAGGCCCATGGATTCGGTATCTTGGAATTCAAATAAATGCAACGGAATCGCGCCTTTCGTACTCCACCTCCCCCCCCAGACGCCATGAACCGTGACGTCACCCTCCACCTCTGCCAAATTCCTTGAATCCCTCATCCCTCACGTCACCATTTCGTGTGTTTTGCGCCCGCCCCGGGAATACAGGGGTGTATAAAAGCCCGTGTAGACCTCACTTCATCCGTAGGTAACGTAAATGCGAGATATCTCATCCGTATCCTCTCGCCAAAACCCACAGTCACCTCGCACATATTCTCCCGTCCACCATGTCAATCACGTCAGGCGTATCCGGGATCTTCAAATCCATCTACGACCTGTTCGCGTCGCTGCTCGCCACCATCTTCGCCGTCCTGCAGAGCGCCGTGAGCGCCGCGCAGGACGTCATCTCGCAGGCGGTGCACTTGACGAGCGGCGTGGCCAAGTTCGTCGCCAGTACGTATACGTGTGATCCCGTCCCCGCGCGCGCGCTGTACCCTTTCTCCGCTGGCTGATAAATCTTGTCCGTCTCCAGGCAATTTCATCGCTTTGGCCGTCGGTGGATTGCTCGTCTTTGCCTACCTGCGCTACTCGGCAAATAGCAAACAGGCCGTGGCTGGCAAGAAGACGCAGTAGAGCCCCGCTTCAAGTACCATTTGTTAGGAGCAAGTTGTTCCGTTTGCACGGATTTGTTTGCACGGATTGGACGGAGACATGCTGCTGGTTGGTTTGCAAGACGCATGAATTTCGGAGTTGCGCCATGAATGAATGGGCTTCATTTGATGCCAACAGCAGGTGGTTTTCAAAACTTTTGCACACTCTATGTGTGAATGAATGGTTGGTTGCGGAGGGATATCCGGATGGCAGGGCGGATCTCAGAGGGCTGCCACGAGGCGTTGCCAGGTGCTGGACATGATGGACGTGTACCGAGTATGAAGAGTGATAACCGAGTATGAGTGAAGTCCATGGTGTTGAGGAAGCGAGCTGCGGGGAGAAACCCCCTGTCGTTTTAACCTTCGAAATGAGGCAAAGGGTTCTTGGAAATATCACGACTCCATTATGACCATGTCAAGAATCTTACAGCAGTAACTGTCTATTGCTTCAGTTGAATACTTGCAAAAAAAAAAGATCAGTACATGGTCGTAACGTCATAAGTTAAATATTCTCCCAACTCTTGCGTTGTCATTCCGTCCAGTTTTATCCTTCTTTCTTTAGAGTTCTCCTGATGCTGATTCTTTGCCGACGACGTGCGCCTTGAAGCGGTCCTGATTAGTGCAGAACCAAAAACGCTGCAGTGACATCGTACAGCCCTCCCCAGTCTCCCTTTGCGCGGCGCACGCCTTGCTCCGCACGCCTTGTCCTTCATGTGAGGGTACTCAGCATCGCTCGAACGAGAGCTGGGGGAGGTCCTGCGCAGCATCTCATCAGCCACCGGGTCGGTACAGCGACAAGCGCAAGTTACGATGAACGTGCGCACCTTCATCGGTACTTTGGTACGCTGATGGACATCCTACCTTTCTTGTCCTTCTCGATCCTCGGAGGCTTGGGTCGGGCCACTGTCCGCTCCACCTCCTCTTCATAAATGACCAACTCGCCGTTCGGCAGTCTTTCGGTGCGGACCACTTCTCTTTCAACCTCACCTCGAGGTCGATGCACCAATTGTCGCTCCAGCGCCTTGATTTCAGCGCGAATATCTCGGCGACTTCGGGATCGCGACCGTGAACGAGGCACCACAACAAGCGCTCCTTCATCATGGTGATGATGATGGCGATGGCGATGATGACCGGAGTCCCAGCTGCTAGATGATCGAGTGGGGGATGATTCACGGATGACAGTTTTGTCGACATATTCCACGGTTTCGGTGGCACGAGGGGCAGCATCCACGACGACAGGTCCCGGCGCCGGAGCGGGAGGAGGAACCACGATGGGAGCGGGTGGTGGAGGAGGAGGAGCTGGAGACCGGCCAGTCTCTGTCCGTCTCTCTTCCTTCCGCTCCTCAACTACGTTACCAGCAGATGAGCGAGCGTTGGCAACTTCTTCGTCCACTAAAAGCGTATTAGGATTTTCGTTATGCAGTGAGATGCGCAAGAGCAGAACTGACCTCTGTTGTACTCTTCACTCAGCTTAAGTAACTCGTCAATATTTTCTTGACCCAAAGCTTTTTGGACGATGACTGTGTTTTCCTGAATTGAGGGGGGGGTGAAAGTGTTAGTACCTCCCTCCACTGTGTGGTGTTGTCGTTCATGTGGCCGCTCTCACCTCTTCAACATAAGGATACCCAAGATCAATAAGAGCTCGTTTGGAGACCAATCGTACGGGAATCTTGGTCTTTCCCTTTTTGGGATACTCGCTGTGAACAGTTGTACCTCCTGCGCTGCTCGAGGATCCGCTGCTTGAGGAGGACCGGGAACTGCTGCGATGTGTGTGGGTTCTGGTTGCTCGGGATTCCCTGCTCCTGTCCCGCCTGTCGCGTTCTCTTATAATTTCTCGCTCTCTCACTCTTTCAGGCATCTGCCAATAATCCTCATCCAGGGGGTAATCCGGCTCTGAAGGGCGGTAATCGTCGTAGAGGCGGTCCTCGCGGCGTCCGGGAGGAGGAAGTCCGCGAGCCTTGGGCAGCGGGATCGGGGTATAAGGGGGAGCACGATAATCATCTCTATACATGTCCTCACGTCGAGCCGGGGGCGGATATTCTTCACGTTGATCGAATACAGATCTAAGGGGGCGGCGATTATACGTATCGAGTGAAGACTGGCGCCGCAAGTATGATGGTCGACGAGGGGAGGAATTTCGATAATATTCTCCATCCCTCTCTTTCTCCATGACGACTCGGCGATCAAATTCTGGCTGCCGAGCAGGCTCTCGTCTCGGCTCAAATCGAGGTTCTTCGCCGTAATACCGTCGGTCACGCACATAGTCATCGTCGTAATACCGACGACGGTCAAAACGTTCTTCTGAATGTTCTCGGCCACGACCACTACCCCTCGGAGAGTATCTATCTTCCTCGAACCGGTCTCGCTCATAGGCGCGGTCACGGTCCCAGCGTTCACTTCCCATGATGACGGCTGTGTACTGCGTAGATGATAGTCGGACTTGGGTAGGAAAGATGGAAAGAAAGTGTGAAGCAGTAGCTGAGAGCGATACGCAGCTGAAGCTGTGGCAAAGATGAAAGAGCAAGCAAGCGATGAAGAGAAGGACTAGCTTTGTGTGGGATGAAACCAAAGGATAAAGTGGACAAAGCCAAGCAGCAAAGCAAAAAGCGGGCAGTGCGCAGAAGCACCCGTGATGGGGCGGGCGATGACGTTGACGGGTCAAGCCCCGCTGGACTGACCAGTGGTGGGGGATGGCGGTATTATTGGTTATTATTGGTCTGGCTGGTGGCTGGTGGCTGGTGGCTGGTGGCAGGTGGCAGGTGGCAGGTGGGTTGTTCCAGGTGCCAAGAGCGAACGGCAGATGAGCAGCAGTGGCTCTGCGAATGTACTCCGTAGACGAACTGCTTGATGCTCTCTGCGCGTGACCGTCGACTCTTGACACTTGCTGAGAGAGCCCGTTGCCGATGTACACTTGACGGAAGTCGAGAGGTGGCAGATGACCTGCAAGGAGCTTCAACGTTTGGATGTTGCTTCATCTGAGATCTGAGGGCGTGGGAGCGACACCTGATGTGGCCATTATGTACTATTATTTCTCCATACGGAGTACTCGGCCGCAACCCGTTATGACAAAGGAGGCTGGCAGGCTGGCAGGCTGGCATTGCAACCGTGGGCTTTGACTACTCCGTTGTGATCCGTACGTACTCCGTAATTGTGCCTGCCCATTGGGTTGTTTCTTGGAGGCCTGAGTGGATCTTGGCCAATCGAGGTCCATCCATGTGCATACATAATTCTAGGGCTATCGACATGGGTTGTCAGCCTTGGACTTGAAGTCTTTTGCTCTGTGGTTCCTACATATGTACACAGTACTGATGAATACACTAAACACGATGCTTGCTCGCCTTCTGGCTTCGCAAATGCACTCCAGCTTTCATCAACAAGTTTCGCGATACCACGTGCTGGACCATGGCAGGTGGCTTCCTCCGTGCTTCCTTCCAAGCTCGTCGGGGCGGCCCTTCCGCATTGCTAAGACTCCAAGACTCTTTTGTGTCCAGCGCCACCGGACCAGGCCGCCTGCTGCTTCCTCGAGGCCGCATCTCATCTCGGTTGCCCCACTCCATCTCGACATTGCCGAACCCAACCCAATTCATCTCGTGCCTCGTGCCCTGGCTGCTTGGGTACACCTTGTTTCAAAGCATTTTGCACCTCGGGCTCGGCCTCTCCGTGTCAGTGCCCAATGTGGAGAGACTGTCAGTCTGCCTCTTTTGTGCATGAGCCTTCTCTTTCTAGAAGGGCTTTCGACCCGATCCATAGGATCCGCCATGGATCATGTCACTACCATCAACTCCGCATAGAATGATGAGGTTGTCCATTCCCACCAGGAGTTGGGTACAAATTCAGATATTCAGATACACGCTCAACTGAATCCAAAAGGACTCTTGTGGTGAGTTTCGCGGCATATGCGCATCTTCAGATCCGGTCGCGGGATGATGTTGCCAACCTTCAACGAGACTATCCAATTCCTCGAATGAGGATAATTCGGCTGGGCGACAACGCATTCTCCTTCAACCATCAGACTGTTTTTGTTGCAAGTTGGTGGCACTTGAAAACGCAATCGATGCACGAGTCTCTCTTCCGCCTTGCACAACCTACCAAGTAACATTTTGTGTGATACTGAATGCAATCCCGGCTCAAAATCGGCTTGTATTTGGGCTTCCTTGCCTCGAAGCGGGTAGCTTGACAGATCTAAATGGCAACTCATGCTCGACTCCCGAGGTGGCAAAAATTAGGCAGCTGGCCTCATCGCGATGCTGTGATTGCTTGAGATCGACAACACGCGCGCCTTGTCACTTGGTTGGGCGGGATTAGGACGAGGTTCGCCTGGGAAGCAGCTTCCATGTTTGAACTATTTGCTTCCCTGAATGCCAAAAGCCGTACGAGGTAGTACTGAAGGTTTTCCGATTTCCATCGCAGTCACTCACTCACTCACTCACTATACGCCCCCTTCTTTCTCTATCATTTATTCACAAAGACAATAACGACACAACGCTAGATGGATGGCACTTCCTGTGGGCATGATTTGACTGCCAGATCAAGTGGTTTCCCCCTGGCAAGGGTTCTGCCAGAAATGAGCTCCTTCCCTAATTGGCTTCAGTGCCCACTGCCAACAGACCCGACCGCACCGGAATACCCCCTCCCCCCTCCGTACTCCGTACCAGACAGACTTGAGTATACTTGAACAAATCGGCTCCCATTCATGTTCTGCAGCATCACTTGTCACCTCACAATTCTCCTTCACATATTTCACCCCGCTGCTGATAGTCGCTGTAGCAACTCCTTCTGTCACCCGCCATCATTTTATTTCGTCGCGCAGACCTACAACTTCGGCAAGCTGCCAACACCCGACATCGCCCCCTGAGCAGCCGCAAGGCTGGAACAGACAACCGCGTCGCAACCTTGAAGCCGGAGCTGCGAGGCGGTCATTGGCTTATATTCAAGCTGCCTAATTACGTATTAAGTTCCCCCGAAGCTCAATATTAAGTAAGCTTTGATGGATAGGCCTAGAGATCGCCCAAGCAGCATCCCCCGCTTATCGCGATTACCCGTCCCTCGCTCGAGCATCCCTCAGCCAGCTCTCGCAACCTCCACGACACCCTCACTCCGGTCGAGACCATCCAGAGATGGCTTCGGTGGTGGAGAGCTGAACCCACCAAAGCTTCGAACAGCTGCATCTCGAGATTTCCGGCGCTCCGGCATCGGCAGCATCAACAGCCCCAGCGGCCGCGAGAGCCCTCTCAAGACCGCTCCATCACGAGAACAATTGCGTTCCAATGAACAGCATACAGTGACAGAAAAGACGAGAGTACAACCCAGACCAACTCCCAGAAGAACGAGTGTGCAAAGTTTCCAAATACAATTCGGTGCGACCATCACAAATCCTGAGGCGGAGCTGGCTACCGGCTCTGACCTTTTCGAGGACGATGTGCTCAACCAGTCTCACACGCTAGCTCGGCCGCCCCAGAGTCCCGAATTATTGCCTCTCGGTACTCTCGGCATTACGGATGGGGGAGACGACACCGGTGCCGAGGCGCATCACGACAATGCCGCTGCTTTCCGTACACCAAGCGCCCGTAAAATGCAGCCCCGGCCTTCATTGTCAGAACGTACCATGGAAACCCTTGCCCAGATTCCGTCATCTCCGGCGTTGACCAAGAGGCCCTCCTCTTTTTTTGACCAAGGACGACCCAGATCCCGAGCTGAGGGTGGAAGCTCGCGGCCAGCATCCAGTTACAACTCAGATGGTACCGGTAGAGCTTCATCTAGACAAGGCAGCCGGCCCGGATCAAGTGCCGGCCAAGATGCCCCAAGTACACCAAGCCTCCGTGCCTCTAGTATGTCGTTCAAGACCAACCTTTCTACCATCAGCGCAACGCCTCGAAGAACATCTGCGATCGGACTGGCCAAAACTCCTCTTACCAAGGCAACACCGAGCCGTACGTCACTGACGGCTGCTTTCAATCTCGCTGCTTCTGATATACCACCTGTGCCAGATGTAGCTCCAAGCCCTAGTACAAATCGGGCGGCATTCGGAGGCACTCCTCTCAAATCTGGTTCTAAGACCATCGCAGGACCATCACTCAAGTCTCGCAAGTCGACTCAAGGATTATTCAGAAAGCCCTCATTACCTGCTATGAAAGGACTTGCCGGCTCGACTGACAACATGCATGTGCTGGGAACCACATGGGATGGCTCTGTTCCACCTCCGACAAGTTCGGCTGACACCAGCGCCGTTCAATCTGCAGCACTGACGAGTCGCAAATCTTCAGCAGCATTACGCGAGCATATCGCCAAAGCAAAGGCTGCTAAGCGTGCCGTGGCAAGACAGCCATCAAATAGTCAAGAGTTCATCAACAGTGACGACCGGCCTGTTGTTTCCAATGACGAGTTCAATCCTGGCATCGAACATGACGATCCTTTCAATCTTCGCAAGGGCGAAAAGCCCGGCACAAAGGTGCTCCAGCAGAGAGTTGCCTCTGCCCGGACGACAGGGCGATTAAACATTGCCGCGCTAGGGCTTAAGGACATTCCGTCAGAAGTCATGAAAATGTATGACTCGGAGAGTGTCAGTGGCCACGGGGGCAATTGGGCCGAGAGCGTGGATCTTACAAGGCTTGTTGCAGCCGACAATGAGATTGAGGAGTTCGGTGATGATGTGTTTCCTGATAAAATTCTGGACGATGACGACGACGACGACGAAAGTCAGGGTAATATATTCGGTGGGCTGGAGACGCTTGATCTGCACGGCAACTTGTTATCCACTGTGCCCCTGGGCTTTCGTAGGCTCGCCCACCTCACGTCACTCAACCTTGTAAGTGCGACCGCGGCGGCGCATATCATGACTTTCTACTGACAATTCGGCGCAGTCTTCCAACAAGCTTGAAAACAACAGTCTTGAAACCATCTCCCAAATTACGTCGCTTCGGGATCTCAAGCTCTCCAAGAACCAGCTGTCTGGTCCGTTGGACCCTGGATTGCTAAATCTCCGCGCCCTGGAGATGATCGATGTCCACGGTAACAACATATCGGCGCTTCCGGCTGGTATGGAGACCATGTCGCGCTTGAGGATTTTGAACTTGAACGAGAATAAACTGGAAATGATTGCTTTTGACGGCTTATGCAAACTCCCGTTGACGGAATTGCTCATCAGGAAAAACAGACTCTCCGGAGTGCTCATCCAACAACCCATTGAGGGTCTTCCTCTTCTGCAAACTCTAGATGCATCGGCAAACCAATTGACGCATTTAGTGCCACAAGAAAGCAAAATCAGCCTCCCCGCCGTTCACTCGATATCCCTCTCGGTCAATAGACTGCAATGCCTCCCCGATATGACGGGATGGAACAGCCTGCTTAGATTAAGCCTGGATGAGAATCACATCGCCAGCATCCCCGAGAGTTTCACCACACTCCAGAAGCTTCGTCATGCGGATTTCGCGAGCAACGACATCCGCGCAGTTCCTCCTGAAATCGCAAGGATGCAGGGCCTGACCATGATTCGCTTGACTGGCAATCCATTGCGAGACCGCAAGCTGATCTCAGCATCTACAGACGAGCTGAAAGACATGTTGGCTGCCCGGCTTGAGCCTCCTCCGCCCTATCAGGAGCCTAACGATCAGTCAACAATGACGGGGTTTGTTGGCGATGGCAGCGCAATCGACAGTAAGCTCCGACATGTTCCTGGAACTTCCTCGACGGCTTTGCATGATGATGACCCTCGATCAGATGTGGAGGACGACTTTACGACGCCGCCAACATCTGCACCGCACACGCCCACGCGGTCGCGGTCGCGGTCGCAGACTGTTGTCAAGGACGTGTGGTTCGTCAAGCCCGGGGGACTTTTGGACCTCTCGAGATCAGAGATGTCCAGCTTGAATCCTCAGACCAGTTCTGCCGTTGCCTCTCAAAACCAGGTGCGGCAGATCCAGCTTCACCACAATCCAGTCGCAGTCATTCCGATGTCGCTCGCTGTCTTTGAGTCAACTTTATCATTGCTGTCACTGGCGCATACTCAACTAGCAGGCGAGTCGTATCTGACCGAGACTCTGGAGCTTCCAGCTTTGCGGGAGCTGAGCATCATGTCGAACCAAGTCACAGGTCTGGGCGCGTTGACGCGGTTACTCAAGGCTCCAGCCCTGGAAAAGATTGACGCTACGCTCAACCGAATCACTGCACTTCCAACAGACTTGAAACAAGCTTTCCCGCAGCTGTCGGTTCTCCTAGTCCCAAGCAATCGGCTATCCGAGCTAGATGCAGACTCGATCAGAGGCCTCAAGATTGTCGACGCATCAAGCAACGACATTGGTCAGCTGAATCCCCGTCTCGGCCTTCTTGGGGGCGTGGACGGCGGCTTGCAGAGACTTGAGGTGACTGGCAATCGGTTCAAGGTGCCCAGATGGAGTATTTTGGAGCGAGGCACCGAAGCAATATTGCGGTGGTTGCGAGCAAGACTGCCTGCTGAGGAGATGGCGGCATGGAAAGCGGCCAATGGAGAGGAGAGCGGTGACGATGTAAATTAGACATTGGAAAATGTACTTTTTTTTTCAAATAAATTTTTTTTTTTCGGCACGTACTTGTCATATTAGATAATGGCGTCATCACTTGGACTTGCCAACATCACCATATTATTCCCTCGGCAAGGCAATGTGATGTCCGAGCGAGCTGGAGGACAATATAATCGTGCTGTGTGTGCTGTCTTTTTGGCTTTCTGGCTTTTTGAAGAGGGAGTGCTGCCATGGCATCTTTACATGCAACAGCCCAGCCTATGCGTCAGAGGAAGTGCACACTGAGCAGGTGCTGAATCCTGAATCCTGAATTCTAACCGCGAACCGTGAACCGTGAACCGTGTGAAAATGTTCACAGGCAAGCGTCATGGTCGCAATTTCAGGTTCAGACCCAGAGTGCGGTGACGAGGAAGGAGGAGAAGGAGGAGGAGGAGGAGGAGAGCTCAAGGCACAGGGACGGAACCATTGCGTCGTCTAAACTCCCCAGCCTCCTAGAAGTTTTGTCTTGATCATTCATGCAAACTACCGAATTATCCATCAACTTTTACGGCATAAGCACAGCGTAACACACACGCGAACCAACAAATCCTATTCTTATAAGTCGACTCAAGCCAATGCATGTCTCACGAGGAGCCATCACAGTAATGCACTTGGATCTGGTTCAAGAGAGACAGTCACATGGGCATGCGCATCCATCCGCCGACGAAAGCATGGCCGGATCCGTCACAGCCACGACATGTCGAATCTTGGCGTCATCGTCGTCGTCGTCGTCGTCGTCACCGTCGTCATCGCCATCGGCACGGTCAATCCTGAAGAACCCGGCCTACTATTATGAACCGGGCAACATCGTCAAGGTGCTCATCCCCATGTCCATACTGGGATGGCTGGCGTTTGGGGCCATCTGCATCCTGTGCATCAACGGACACGGACGGGCGGGCCGGTGGATTCCCGAGTGGTATCTTGACTCGGAGGGGACGAGGTGGGATAAGGCGGCCGTGGGGGCGTGGTGGCTGGCTGTCATGTTTGGATGGCCGGTGATCCTGCCGTGCACGGCGGTGGGGAGCTTGTCGCGGAGATTCAAGGGTTGGCGCGCGGATAGGCAGAGGAGGAACACGGAGAGAGATGCTGGATATATTGCTTGAAGTATGCCGAGTATATGCTAGCAGTACGGACTACTACGGAGTATGATGGGGGTTGTTGCCCTTGATGATTTGTTTATTGCGCGGAGTCACGGTGGGACGGATGATATTACGTGCGTGGTGGGTTTTTGGTCGAGGACAAAATTATTTACCGAATTGCCGTTGTGCATGAAAGGGAATTATGGGGAGTTATGTGAGTTATGTGGGTCCTCATCCACATCCCAGGCAGCCGCTGGGCTTCAACGCTGTCAACACTGTCAAGGCTGTCAAGCTCCAAGCTCTCCCCTGGCAACCAGCTCGCCGACCAGCTGCCAGACAGGAACTGACCTGCTCTCCATCGTCCACCATAGCAGCAACACCATCCTTCACGATCCTTCACGATCCTCCACACATACATGACAGCCATCGCCTTTGCTACTGCTTCAGCCTCGTCACTCCCCTTCATCCGCCGGCGCTCGGCTCGGGCCCCTGTCCATTGGCGCTCCGTGCTCCAGGCTGCTGCTCGTCGGGCAGACGACCAGCAATCAAAATCAGCCAAGCGTCATCGGTGCCCAACTCCTCGAGGGTAAACAAGCCTGTGACTCAACACATCATGGCCTCCGACGCCGAGTTCGATCCTCTCCAGCCCAACGGCATTGCGCCCAGTCCCGATCCTGACGATCCATTCACGCCTCAGGAGGTCGGCCAGCGAACCATGTCGTCGCAAGCGACTCTGCCGTCGACCGAAGTTCCTGCATCGCCCATCGATCCTGACCAGTCTTTCAGAACCGAAGTCAACGATGATAGGACGGCTACCATGGTGATCCCTTCATCACTTACCCCTCCGCCGTCTACGCGAGTCGCCGCCCCCGACGAGGCCAAACGAACATTGTCGCAATCGCAACAATCCGCTCTCTGCTCGCCCCCAGCCACTATCCTCAAGGCTCTCCGCGATCGGGAAATCGGCTCCGACTATGCACCGCCGGCCCCTCACCGGGTTCTGGACGCTTCTGCAGATGAGCTCAGGTCCATGTTGCAAACATGTATTGCCGAGCAGCAAAAGTTCAAGATGGAGACGGCACACCACAAGCTTCAGTACAACTTGCTCAGTCTCCAGGCCGAGGACGACGCCAAACGTTCGGCAGTCGAGCACGAGATGATTCGCCGGGAGGTTGATGCATTACGGATGGCTGAGCATTCGCGCCAGGCCAGAAGGGAACCCGGCACGACGTCAGACTCTATGCAAGCCAAATACTTGCAGATGAAACTGTGGTATGAAGCTGCCATGAAAGAGAACGAGACTCTCCACCACCGGCTGAAGCTCGCCAAGAAAGTGATACGGCAGAAGGAGGAGGAGATCGTCAGCTTGGCAGAAGAGCGAGACATGCTTCTCACCCGTATCAGAGAGAATCGAGAGCATTTTCACATGCTGTGCGGTCCTGGAGGCATTTATCACAGCGCCATGACCCCCAAGCAGCAAAATGTATCGACCCCGCAGCAGTATAGGGCATCCCACGGAGCTCAACACCACACTCCTCGATCGGCACGCAGGGACGAAGCAAATGGCCGCGAACATGGGCTCTCGGCTCTTCTTCAGGCCATGAGCCAGAGCCAAGACCAGAATACCACGGCACCGTCTACACCACTCACATTACCTGGAGCTGTGCAGAAAAATCCGGGCAGACACAGTCGCAACGCTCAATCCATGTCCTCGGTGCCGACCACGCCCTTGGAGCGATGCCGAGATGGTGGCAGCGGCCTGTTGCCTTCGATTGACCTGGTTCCACAGACGGAGCCGCGGCATCGATACACGGAGCAGCGAGCTGTGCCGCCTATAACGCCTAGCCCGAAGCAAGAAGGGAGACGAGGGAGCCGGGAGAGCACCATTTCAGCCGACGACAACGAGGAGCTAGCGCGGCAAGCCTTGGATTCCGTGGGGGGACTCCAATCGTCTGCGTTTGCGTCTGCGTCTCGCACGACGACGGCGCCATCTCATGGGTCCCGCCAGCAACGAAGAACGGCGGGCGTAGACGACGGGGAAGAAGACAACATCTTTGACAGTCAGGCCAGCCAAGCAGCGGCAGAGATGCTGCGGCGGCATCCTGGCCAGAGTTTTGAGGTGGCCAGCTCGGCAGGGTCCCACGACGAAGCTCCGGGGCCCGCAGAACAGTCGGCTAGACTACAAGCAAAGCTGTTGTCAAGCTCACGGGGTGATGCCATGGACAAGCGCAAGTTTAGTGGAAATTCTACGTCGGCTGGAGAGGCGCACGCGCGACGCGGGCACGGAAGTCCAAGCAAGAAAGTGAGAGTGGGAGCGGGAGCGGGAGCGGGAGCGGGCGCTTTGACGGATGAGCAACGTGTAGGTCTAGGAATCCAGTACGGCAGGTGAAGACGGGGGAGCTGTGCCGTGCCACAACAGGGACGAGGTGTCACTGGCATGTGTGGATGGGGTTTTGGATACGGGACTCGTAGCAGACGGGGGAAAAGTTTGGCGCTGCCGGGACGCCTGTTGGAAAGGATGAACATGGCGGTCAAATTTGAATTGGGATGACGAATTAACTGTTGGGACAATAGTCCCGGGCCGGAACAATGTCGGCTCAAGCATGTAATGCAGCCTTGATTGATGATCAGTGACGGGATGGACGAGTGAATGAAGTCGAGCGCCTACTCCGTACTATCATCTGTACTACATAGTATCTGTCATTCCTTGATCAAGTTTCTACCGTGAACCACGTGCGCTTGGGCGCCAGTTCCACCAATCCCGTTGCAAAGGCCCGCTCGGCTCGGGACCAGGAAAGTGGGCCACATCAGCGGTGTTGCCCGATGGCGGATACAGCGTCTATGACGAATAATATGCGCTCACGACCGTATTAGGGGAGCTGAAAATGCACGTTGCTAAACGCAATAAATCACATCAGAAGCATATAACTTCTAATATAATAGCTTTCTCTATAAAAGAGAAGCTTTTATCCTTCTATTTATATAATAGAAAATAGCTTTAATTTAATCCTTTTTTCTACACCTTTATCTTACTAGGGGATATCTTTTCTAAGTCACGTGCCTAACGCATAATAGTTATAAGCCTAAAAGGTACACGCCTATAACTTCTACTAAGTCCCCTATATACAAGATATATATATACACTTCTCCCTACTAACTACCTAAGTATATAATAGATTTAATTACTTCTCTATACCTAAGTCTTAAGACTAGTATTAAGTTAGTCTCTTCTAATAAGTAGGAAGAATAGTATAAAGCATTAAAGCAAGCTACCTAGAGCTAAGAGATCTAGGAAAGAGTTAATCCCTAGCTCCTAGAGCTTAACTCTAACTACCTAGAAGAGCCCTCTATTATTACTCCTAAGTTATATAAAGCTCTTACTATAAAGAATTAGGGAAATAATACTATAAAGCTTACCTTTTAAGAGGCTTTATCCTTCTTATCTTATAAGTTTATATCTAAGTATTAAGTATATAAAGTAATAAAGTCCTAAGAAAGGACTATTAGTACTTAGATTATAAGCACTATTAACCTAAATACTTACACTATAGTAATTAATAAAATTAAGGAGGGTAATATAAATAATAAGAAACCTACTCTTTAGTAAATCTTTATTAAGCTTAAGAAGAGGTTTTCTCTAGGGTAAGTTATTATTAAGTTAGAGGTCTTAGTAAAGTATATAGCTTACCTTAATAACACTAAATATATAAATATATAATTTAAGTATTAGATTAAGCAATAGGGGAAGCTATACTAGAAAGCATTAATATATAAGATTAATAAGGTTTAGGGTCCTAATATAATTTATAACTTTATTATAGCTATTAGAGCGCGCTTTAACCCTAAATAGGTAAAAACTAAGATTATATAACTAGTATAGTCCTCTAACTCTTTTCCTAAAGATATAACTCTTTAAGGAATTACTTCTAAGTATATAAGATACTATAGGGTAATATAAGCTATAAGCTTAGCCTCTAGAAAAGGAAGCTATATAACTACCCTTAAGGAGCGCTCTAACTAAGGTAATAAAGGTTAAAAGAATAATAGTCTAAAGAAGTGCCCCTACTATATAGGAAAGGCACTAACTATATACTTTTAGTCTCCCTAAGTATACTATAGCTTACACTATATAGTAACTAGTAAGAAAGCTCTAGGATTTAAGCCTTCTATAAAAGTTAACTATAAGAAGGTTAAGGAACGCTATAAAAGCGCTAAATAGAAGAACCTATGCTCTAAGGTAGTAAAGAATAGGTAAATAGTAAAAGGTATTAAGGATTATAAAGGAGAAAAGTTACCTAGTGTTATTATAGTAGTAATTATTAACCTAAAGATTCTTAAGAGAGTAATTCTAGCTCTAGGAAGCTATACTACGCTTAAGAACGTAAGATATATACTCTCTAAGAGCACTCTTTTTAATAACTATAGCGCTCTTTATATTATAAATAATATTAGTTACTTTAAACCTAGTACCTTTAATAAAATATATAATAATTACCTTAAGGCTAGAATAACTTCCTTCTAGATTACTAGAAGAGGTACTTATGTAATTAAGAATATTTTTAATAGACTAAAGGGAGAGCTTATAGAAAGCCTTACCTTATATAATATTACACTTATGCCTAGTTTTTATGTAAATATTATATTAGAGAGCCTTCTTTAGAATAAGGGCGTTTAGTATTATAGAGTAGACTGCTCCTTATATATTAGACCCTTTTATAGAAGCTTATTATTAGTAAAGCTTTAGAGGAAGTATAATATTATTTTCCTTTAATATAAGCCTCTCTCTTCTTATAAAGGTCCTAAGTAAGTAGTGAATTTAGCTATAGCACTAGTAATCTTCTTAATAATTAATTTAGAAGCATATAATAACATATAACGCTTATAGCGTAGTTACCTAAGTAAGGACCTATGCCCTATATAAGCAGACCCTAAAGAGCTATAGTATCTTTATTCTAAGTACCTTAGTAAGGATACTCTAGCTAAGAGTTACACTTATATAAGGGGAGTGTGATTATATAGAATAAAGTATAGGGACTATAAGATATATTCTCTTATTTACACTTACTAAGTTATTTTAAGAAGACTACTAGAATATATATTACTAAGGCCTTTTTAGAGGATCTATTAGGACCTTTAGGACTATAAGCCTAGTTATAATAGTATAAACTAGTTAATAGTTATAAAAGATAAGTTCTTAGGCATAATTTATATATATGCGTTACCTAATAAATCATAGGTAATAGTGTTTAATATATTAATTTACCTTAAATAATAGGTTATAAGGCAATTTAGATTATTAATTATAAAGATTAGGCAAGATCATAAAGGAGCTATTATTAGCTAATTTAAAGATATAATCTTTTAAATATAGGCACGCTTATAAGGTATTAATCTTAAGCTTACGCCTCTGTATACTTATAAACCTAATAGAGTTATAGAGAGGGTAGGGCAAATAATTATATTATAGTTAAATATAATGCTTATAGGCATAAGGCTACTACTAAATCTATAGTTAGAGAGTATATAAGCAGTAGCGTACCTATATAATATAAGCCCTATTTAATAATCTAGGTAGAAAATACTATTAGAAACCCTAGAAACCTAGTTCTATAATAATGCTTAGTTACTAATAAGGGAGCCTATAGCTAACCTAAGGCTAGATTAGAGCGGGTTATATGTATATAGCTATTATGCCTATTCTCTTTAAAGGGATTATAAAGCTAATAAACACAGATAGTTCTATAAGATAAATCCTAGGGGCTATATTAGATATCTAGTTAGGTACTCTGCCTCTAATATATATTACATTTAGATACTAAGACTAGGAAAGGTTATAATAATAAGGAATATTATGTTTAATAAGTTAATTTTTTATAATCTAGCTAAGGAAAGCGCAATAAAGCTGTTAATTAATAAGCTTAAAATGTAGTTCTAAGCCCTTAAAATAGACACTAAACTAGATAAAGAATTAAATCTTTTCCTTACACTAATTAAACCCTAAAAGGATTAGACTAAGAGTTTAAACTTAGGGGTGGAAGCTTTATAGACTTCTTAGCTAAAGGAAAGAGAAGCTATATACCTTAATAAGTAAATTAGACTTTAAATACCTTAGCTATTACTAGATCTAGTAATTAGAGAGTAGGAGACTCCTAATCTAGAAGCTTAGGAGAGCGAAAAGGAGTATAATACTCTAGATTCACATGCTTAAGAAAGTAATATAATAATAGATCTAATAAGTAATAAGCAGGATACTACTATAAGGGCTTAGGAGAGCTAATATCCTTATAAGGTTCTAGAACACTAAGCATATAATACTAAGGACTAAGTTATTAATAACTTAATAGGCGATTAACTACCTAAGCTAGTAAATAAAGTAAAGAAAAACTAGTAATAAGATAAACCTATAGGAGTAGATACTAGACTAGCTACCTGCGTGGAGGGCTTAAAGGGAGCTCTAGCTATATAGCTAGAAATTATAAAATAGATTCTTAGAATAGTTATATATAAAGGTATATAAACAAGCTTAAGATTATAAATAAAGAGAGCATAGGGTAATATTCCTTCTTATGCTTAGCTAATAGGGAGAAAGAGAAAAGGACTTAATAAAGCTCTTATTAATAGCCTCTAGGACCTAAAGGATCTCTTTATTAAGTATAGGAAAACTAAGGAGGGAGACCCTTATAAGCTCTTTCTAGGAGATTAGGATTTTAAGCGCTATAAAACTATGTTTTTAGTGATTAACACATATTATAATAAAGAAAATAAATTATACCTTAACCTAAAGAGAAAGGTAAGGACTATTTATTAATTAGACCTTGCTAAACCTCTAAAGTTATAGAAAAAAGCGAAGGACTATTTATTTAGAGAAGAATAGTTAAAGGCAATAAATAAAGAGATTAATAAGCTAAAAGAACAAGGAATATAGCAGCAGATAAAGCGTTTTGCGGCTTATTTAAAGCTACTGCTATTAAAATAGGTGTTTTCTTATAAGTTTAATAAGAAAGGGATATTAGTCTATTGTAAAGCACGCTTATATATGCGCGGAGACCTCTAAGATATCTTTACTATTAAATATACCTATGCTATAATGCTTACTATGCACATGTTCTGTGTATTTATAGCTCTAGTTACTAGATTTAACTTAGAGACTAGGTAGTATAATATTAAGAATGCCTTCCTTTACGCTAAATATAGAAAGGATAGAATACCTATAATATATAAACTCCCTAAAGGCTTTATAATACTTAGAGAATATATAGAATTACTTAAGGCCCTCTATAGATTAAGAGACTCCTTATAACTATAGTTTAAGGAATTAAGTAAGTTACTTAAGAAGCTTAGGCTTAAATTAAGTAAAGAGAAGCCTTACTTATTCTATATAAAAGATTAGACTATCTTCCTTATATTCTTTATAGATAATATTCTTATAGCGTTTTATAAGGATAATAAAGAGATTACTAACCGCATTTCTAAGGGCCTAAAGGAGGCGTATAAATTAGATAAGAAGGGTAAAGTAGGATTCTTCCTAGGGATCTAAATTATTAGAGATTAAGCATAATAGAGGGTGTATCTTAGTTATAAGGCATATATTAATAAGATTAGGGAGAAATTTAGGTAAGTAGGAAAAGGCACTTTCCTTACTATACTAATCCTAGTAGTAAAGTATTATAAGTTTAAGGGTAAAGCTAAGAAGTAAGTAATAAAGATCTACTAGGAAAAGATTAGATTAATCCTATATACTGCGATTATAATTAGGCCTAACGTGGCTTTTATGGTGGTAAAGCTATTATAATACCTAATAAATCTAGGACTAGAGCATATAAAGGCAGTAGACTAAGCTATTCGCTATTTACTTATTATAAGCAAACTCGCGCTATACTATAGTATAACCACTAAACTTTAAGCTCTTTAAATCTTAAGTAATACCTTCTTTATAGATAATCTTAAGACTTGTAAATTATTATAAGGATACTTAATTACTCTCTTTAGTAAACCTATTATCTAGAAAGCTACGCGCTAAATAATAGTAATAATGTCTATAATAGAGGCTAAATTACTTGCTTTATAATAGGTAGCAAAGGAGACTATAAGCCTCTAGTGCCTATTTAGAGATATTAAATTTAATACCTATAAAGACTAGATTATTAATTATAATAATTAATAAATAATTTAGCTTATACTAATTAAGAGCAAGCGATTAAACACTTAACTATATTATATTAATATTTACAATATATAGTTAAAGTAGGAATTTAAGAAAGGAAGCTTTAAAATTATATATTTACTAATAGTAAAGATACTTACTAATAGGTTTATAAAAGCGTTAAATTATTAGCACTTTAAACGCTTTAGATTAATACTTAGTCTAGTAAATCTACGCACACTATATAATATTTAAAGCGTATAAATTATTAAGGAATCACAGGTATATTAATAAGGGGGCATAAAATTAATTACCCTAGAAATACATAAAGACCCCCTTCTTAGCAAATAAAGCGCTACTAAGGTAAATATAATTAGTAAAACGCTAAATGCTAAACACTATTATACAAAAAAACATATATAAACACTATTCTAAACATAAGGGAAAAGGACTTATATAAGAAAGCAAATAACCTCCTTAAGATATACTATTACCTTAGTTACTTTCTTATTATTTACTACTAAAGAGCCCCTAGTAATACCCTTAGCCCTATTACTTAAAGTAATAACCTCTTTATATATAAAGTCTAGCTCTATAATAAGTTCTAATTAGAGTTATAGTGCCTTATAATACCACTTTACTATCTATATAATATATAAGAAAAAGAGCAGTTAAAAGAGGGATTAAGAGCGCTATACCTTAGAGTTATTATCTAGTGCTAATAACATCCGCTTAGCAAGGGGAATATAAGCATTATATAAAGGCTAATAATAGTAATTACCTACCTTATATAAGTGGTATCTCTAAGATTATCTAGACCTAACCTTATAGTAGTAACCTAAATTGCCCTTACTTATAATACTTACTTAAATACACCTATTATAGGGAATATCTTATAAAGGACTACAAGGGTTAGGTATATTAGGCTATAAGGTTAGCATGGAGTAAAAGGGTAAGGAGAGCTTAGTATAAATAGGTTACTTCTATAAAGATTATAGAGAATTATACCTTATATAACTACCTCTTACCTAGGCCCTAATAGGATATAAGGTTTATAAAGGTATATATATAGTGCGCTCTCCTTATGCCTTAATAAGAGATTATAACTTACTAGTAAGCTACTTAGAGCTAGCTAGGGGAATAAGAGGATTATTATAAGCTATACTAAAGCTTAGATAGAAGTTTAAGGCTAAAGTATTAGTAATATAAAGCTTGCGCTTAGGAGTAGTTAAGCCCTCCTAAGAGCTAGCCTTCTTCTCTGCTTAAGCTAATATATAAAGAGATATATTAATTAAAACATAGGGATAGTTAATAAAAAGTATAATAAAAAGGTAAGAAAAGGAAGCCTATAACTATTATATTAAAAGAGCTTTTACTAGGGGGAGTGTAAGTGTAAAAGTAAGAGAGCTTACTTTAACTTTATAATAAATTTACTTACTACTAAAACACTATATATCCACTAGATAAGGTAATAGTTAGTAATCTTAATAGCCTTAATACTAACTAGGGGGTATGTTGCCTAATAGCGGATATAGCGTCTATAATAAATAATATGCGCTTACAACCGTATTAGGGGAGCTAAAAATGCACGTTACTAAACGCAATAAATTACATTAGAAGCATACAACTTTTAATATAATAGCTTTCTCTATAAAAAAGGAGCTTTTATCCTTCTATTTATATAATAGAAGATAGCTTTAATTCAATCCTTTTTTCTACACCTTTATCCTGCTAGGGGATATCTTTTCCAAGTCACGTGCCCAACGCGCAACAAGCGGAAGGAGGGGTAGAGAGGGGTGGGCCGTCGGCAACAGACAACGGAAGAGTTGTTTCCGAAGACGGCTCGCAGCATCCGATGCTGGGGGCTGGGTCATTTCACTTTGTTTCGTTTCGTTTCCCATGCTCCCCGACCTTTTCTCCTTCTGTCTTGTGATTATTTTAGGGGAAGAAAATAAAAAATCGGTAAAGAGCAAATACGCATCGATCTCGCAAAAAAAAAACAAGGTCGGTCTCCCCTCGTCTCCTGTATTTGTTTTTCTCCTCCTCTTCTTCCCCAACCCGAAATGGCCACCCACCCGAGGGGCCTAGCCGCGGTGCTCGCCAAGGCACCGACCGACACGGTGATCCTCTCGTCGGTCCGCACGCCCATCTGCCGCGCGTACAAGGGGCGGTTCAAGGACGCGTACCCCGAGGAGCTGCTCGCGGCGGTGCTGGGCCAGGCGGAGAAGGAGGGCATGGCGGCGCTGGTCGAGGACGTGGGCGTGGGCGTGGTGCTCTCGGAGCTGGGGGGATCCAAGGCGGCGCGCATGAGCATGAACCACGCGGGGTTCCGGAGCGAGACGTGCCTCTTCACCGTCAACAGGGCTTGCGCGTCGTCGCTGCAGGCGGTGGCGACGGTGGCGGCGCACATTGGCGCGGGCGCCATATCCGTGGGCGTCGGCGCGGGCATGGAGAGCATGACGCGCAACTACGGGAGCCGCGCCGTGCCCGTCGACCTGTGGCCCGCGCTGAGGGCGTCGCCGAGCAAGGACGCGAGGGACTGCGTCATGCCCATGGGGTTGACGTCGGAGAAGGTGGCGCGTCGGTACGGCGTGTCGAGGGGGGACCAGGACGCGTTTGCCGAGGCGTCGCACCGGAGGGCCGCGAGGGCGCGCGCCGAGGGCCTCTTTGACGCCGAGATTGTGCCCGTGACGACGCGCTTCCGGGGGGGGGCGGACGGCGAGGCGGACGGCGACGGCATGATGACGGCGACGGCGACGGCGACGGTGACGGTGACGGTGACGCAGGACGACGGCATCCGCGAGTCCATCTCCCGCGAGTCCCTGGCCAGGCTGAAGCCGGCGTTCGACCCCGACGGCGCGTCGACGGCGGGCAACTCGAGCCAGGTCTCGGACGGGGCGGCGGCGACGCTGCTCATGCGCAGGAGCACCGCCGCGCAGCTGGGCTTGTCGGGCCGCGTCATGGGCAAGTTCGTGTCGGCGGCCGTGGCGGGCTGCGCGCCCGACGAGATGGGCGTGGGGCCGGCGCTCGCCATCCCGAAGCTCCTGGCGCGGCACGGCCTGCAGAACAGCGACGTGAGCCGCTGGGAGATGAACGAGGCCTTCGCCAGCCAGGCGCTGTACTGTCTGAGGGCGCTGGGCCTCGAGGCCGCGTGGGAAAGGGGCCGCGTGAATCCGACGGGGGGTGCCATTGCGCTGGGACACCCGCTTGGCGCCACGGGCGCGAGATTGACGAGCACGCTGCTGCACGGCATGAGGAGGGACGGCCATGATCTGGGTGTCGTGAGCATGTGTGTCGGGACGGGCATGGGCATGGCTGCCTTGTTCGCGAGGGAATAGAAGAGGCATGCTTTTCCAGAATGAATGTATATATTTCCATGGAAAAATCTAGGGATATGGGCAAGGCGCAGTTTGCAGTCAACCCCTACATCACTGGAGCCTAGGTTGCTTTGGAGCATCTCTCGGCATTCAACTCATGACCATAGTTCTCTCCTGAGCATATCAAACCATGCGTATTCATTTGGATACTCTGCAAGAATACGGCCAACGTATTCATGCCAGTCATCTTGCCAAGCACCGCAGGCAAACATTGCCAGCGCATACTCCCAATAATCTGGATACCAACCCGCTGTTTCCCAGTCAATCAAGACTGCTGTTCCATCTTCTTTCAGGATTATATTCTTTCTTTGTAAGTCGCCGTGAGTAAATACGGCCTTGTGATCGTGGAGGACGAGGGGGAGCACACGGCGATAATACGCGGCTTTGTGGTCCAGTCCACACTATTGTAGAGGTATTTCTGGACCAATGCGTCGATCAGCTTGGACTCGGAATCAAAAGGGCCGCTGATTATTCCATCCTCCACGTCATCGTCTGGGGCGGTCCAGAACATGGAGTCTTCAAAGGGCTTCCTCCCAATGCATCCGAAGTATCCGGGTGCAGGAACGCTCCGCAAAATGTCGAGATGAGTGCGCAATTGATTGGATATATTAACCTTGTCTGATGAATCCAATTGCGTCCACACGGTATCAAGTGGACGGCCAGAAATATTCTCCATAATGATGTAGTTGACCTTTCGGCCGGTTTCGTTGTTGGTGGAATACAAGGCGAAGATCTCTGGAACGGGGACTGATTGTGTTTCGCGGACGAAAAGCATGTTTTGGCCCTCGGTGAGGCTCACATTCAAGCCGTACTTTATAATGTAGCAGTCGCTGAAGCGAATGACGCGTCGACCACTTTGTTCTTGGATAATCTCCCCCGAGCCCTCGATGACCTCTGGAGGTGGAAAGGGGAGCTGGCAGTCGAGATTTCGAAGCGAAAAAGGGCAACTCATACATCTTGTCTATATCTCGTTCACAGCAAGCTCGTAATTTAATGGCGTGTAGATTCGCAGAGTTGGCGAGCTGTATTGAACTGATGTTGTTTTCGTTGCGTGGAAATAAACATGGATTTCTGTAACGAAAGCAACCAATTATGGGCGGAAAGAGGTTCACGCGGGCCGCCCTAATAAGGATGAAGACTTGAAATGCAGGTCCGTTTCAGGAAGCGCTGCAGCCACCGAAAACCTCTCTCTGGCTTAAGCGCAGGCTCTGCTCCATGGCGGTAATAATAAACCTGCCACCGAGAAGTTCGGTTTTTGGCCGGCCCTTTTCAAATCAGCGAACCAGATGGCACCACAGGCGCGCGCATAACTTGTCTCATCAAGTGAGTGCTTATCTGCAGGGGCATCCCGCCTCCCAAGGAAACAATTCAAAGGCCCAAAGCGGCTGTACCCGAAGGAACCCTTGCGTCGTTGTCAAGAGTGGACCAATGAGGCGATCGAGGCATTGGTCTCGGCGGGCATCGGGAAGGGAAAAAAAGAAAGGAAAGGTTTGTCGAATCCCTGTTTCGTCGACAAGTCACCTGACTCACAGTGTGACACCTCGGTGTGACATTTGTTGAGACCCAAGATGCCAAGGCTGATGCGTCGGCAAATCGTCGTCGCCGATTTAATGATAGCCATGACGTATGTATCTTGTCCGCATGTGGGAAATTGGAAAATGCGTCTGCGCCTCGGCTGCGAAAAAGTGGTGAGATGCACATGCATGCAGCG
The DNA here is from genome assembly GCA_000729825.1 of Epichloe sp. AL9924. Lineage (NCBI taxonomy): Eukaryota > Fungi > Ascomycota > Sordariomycetes > Hypocreales > Clavicipitaceae > Epichloe > Epichloe sp. AL9924. The sequence goes on from JFGW01000098.1 coordinate 60,602, forward strand.
AGCGCCGCGTTGTTCCGATCTGCGGCGCAAAAACGAACCAGCTGCCAGCAACAACCAATTCCACCCCTTGTCGTCGTGTCTACGGAGTACGGAGTACACGTACAACATTCCCCCCCTGTCGTCCGGGTTGGCCAACCAGAGGTGGCGCTCGACGAAGCGCCCTTGCCAATCTGAGGCCGGGTCATGACAGATGGAAATGCGTCACGGCATTTATTTTGCCTTTATCGCACCTCTGCCCGTCCATCGCGGGGTCGGCCTGGCGCAGCCCCCCCCCCTCCCCCCACCCCCCGCATTTGTCACTGACGAGAGCCGGGACCGGGGGCTCGTCGATTCGTCTTTCCGTCTAATCCGTTCCAACGGATCACACCTGTAATAAAATCGTCTAAAAAGTCGTCTGGCTATCGTCCGGCTCCAGCTTATAAAGTTGCCGTCTCCCTCCAGAGCCCCAACAAGATTTTAAGCAACTCCCTTTCTCATTAACAACATTAACAACATTAAAATACCACAGCTTCTCTACATCAACAAATCCGCCACTCCAAACAACCGTCACACATCATCGTCCATTCGAACTCACCCTTCTTGCTATCGAACAGCCCCCATACCAACTCGCAAATCACCAACCAACGAAAAAAAAATGCCCGCCTACGAGTACTGCTGCAACTGCGGTGGCATGATCGTCATCAGCACCACCTGCACCTCCTGCGGCCACAAGCAATGCACCAAATGCCCTGCCTCGTAAAGCGGGAAACAATTCAGCCCGTCGAGCCCGCATCAGTAGACTCGTCGTAGGCCCCGGACCGTAAACCGTGTCTATTCTCATCTCTTTGCACGACATGATTCCCGCAGTACGCTTTCCCATGATTTCGCCACGTCTTGAGGACCTCCACCTCGCTACTTTCTCGTTTCCTACCAAAGCCGAAGACATCATGATACCCCTCCCCCCCCCTTGGTTATGTTTTGGATCGCAACGAAGCGCACGCGACTACTTTGTTTTCTTTTCTTTCTTTCTTGACGTGTCAACAAGGAAGCTGCTCATCTCACTTGGCGCATTGACTGACGACGAAAATCGGAACACGGTGGGAGTTGACGGAGAACTGGTGGCGCTCCGACATGGCGAATTGCTGTACGACTGTTGCTGGCTGGCTGGCGTCCACACCGACTGACTTGGTTGCCGCTTTTCGGAAGGGAAAATGGTATTTTCTGTGGAATATCTGGAATACAGCGTATCGGGAAGTGCGTGTTAGTTCTTGTATGAGGGACTCTGCGCCGTTGATGACGCGTTCAAAATGCATTGGGATTGTTGTCACCTTGGACTACGAGCAGTCTTTTAAAATGGAAAAGAAAAAAAAAGAAAAAAAAAGGACCTGGTTCCGTCCTTTGTTTAGGGTTGTCGTCGACGCACTTTGCTTGTCTGAAATACATCCAAACTCACCTTTGCTTCAGTACTCGTCTCTCTCGTGGTGCATGGTTTGCACGTCTTCTCTCTGATTTGTGGCCTCGTGGTATAACGAAATAGCCAAACAGGTCAAAAACAGGATGCGCACCCATCAGAGCGTGGCTGCAGCCAGTCTCGACTACAACAAGTCCTACTGGTCACTTGGAACCTCCGGTAGAGAGGGAAAGGGAAGGAGAGTCGTTCGCTCCCACGGCACTTGTTTGCCATTCACAATCAGACGCAGAACAGACATAAGACATGGAACCATTTGGCAATTGTTTGTTTGTCTGTTTCCTTTGCTCAATACACCACCTGTTTCTTCATCTTTGTTTCTTCTTCCTGATAATTCCCGTAAAGCCCTCGTATGCGACTTGCCAATGTCCTCGAATTAAACATTGTGCCTCGTCCATCCTCCGACGACCATTCCTTGCTTTCATCTTGGATTCGCTCGCGAGCAAGTTTGGACGCCAAGAAGGCGCAAGACCAAAGTCCAGCTTGATCTTTGGTTCCGGGAGGCGCGTAACCGACCACTCGGGATCGGCGTGTTGGTCAAATGTCTTTGGGGAGTAGCAAAAACACACCTAAATCAGAATACGTATACTTGCAATAGGAAAAGAAGGAAAAGAGCAACGAAAAGCCACACGACATGTCGAAATTGTAAATGTTTCCACATGAATGGCAACCAAAGTTTAAAAGAAAAAAGTCGGAGAGTCGCAAAAAGGCCGTACGCAAGGCGCTCGGCCGCCGACTCGAATCATCGCTTAATGAGTTTAACTGACTTGGAGGGCCGTCATTCGTAGTATAATTTTGTCGTATTTCTTTTTTTTTCTTCGGATATTGGGTTGAAGGTAGGCTCAAAGGTAGTGGAAAACGCAACACCGGGAGTCCCCAATGTGAGAGTGTTTCGTCGTTCCGGCCACAGCTGGCCATTTTGTTGCAACAAGATCTCGAAAGGGCTCTTGAGCCTAAATCATACCGCCTGGCAGACTGGCGCTGGATATGTTGGAATGTGGCCCGGGCGGCCGCACAACCCTGGGTGGACTGTGTCGTAGCGGACCATTGGCATGCTGGCGGCTTCGGAAATGATCGCCAGCAGTGTCGTCGTCTCCCACATATCCATCTGTCATGCCAAAGGGACTGTTGGGAGACGTGCCTCCCGAGCCTTCATCGCTGGATCTTGCAAACCCATTCTTCCGACGAGGGTTGATGGGCGGCAGAGGGGGCGCTGGGGCACTGCCATGCAAGTTGGGAGTTGACGCAGCTGCCCCGAGCAGACTGCCATTACGACTTCGGCCATGCTGATGACTGTCTTGAAGCGTAGGACTCATCATGCCGGGCGCGTGGTATCGGCCACTTGATTCGAAAGTGCCGATACTGTGACTTGGGCTCATTCCTGCTTGATGAGGTCCGTTGGCCATGCAAGGTGACCTAGTGGGAGACTCGGGCACTGCACGTCTGGCGTCTGAACTGGCCATGCCGCCGACACTCGTTTTACCAAAGTGTTCTTCATAGGTTGCCGAGCCATTGCGGAGTCTAGGACCTCGACTGTAGTTGCGTCCGCCGTTGCTGGTCTCGGAACCACTTCGGTCTCGTTCCGATGTGGCTCGTGAGCCAGCTCGAGAACGGCTGCCGTAGTTCGGATCATCCCCGCGTGGCATGCGGTTGAATAAGGCTGGTGGAGGTCCATTCTCATAAGACGTGACACGATTGTTGGACGAATGTTCCTGGGGGGGACTCGACCTATTCCCATGGCGCTGCTGCATTTCCAGCTCCTTCATCTTCTGCAGGTCTCGACGCGCTTGGCGGAACGCTCTCAGTCCGGCATGCATATTATCCCCTGGTTGTGCCGCAGCAGTGGCACCTTGGTCGGTGGTTTCTGCACGATTCCGCGGTCCACTGAGACTGCTAGATGCCTTGCCGTGGGATGGGGAAGTACCTGGCATCCTCGGCTGGCTGCCAGGTGTCTTCAAGCCTTTTGCACGGCCTCGCTCTTTTTCGCCCTTGTTGACCATGGAGCCACGACTGGATTTCGACCTCAAAATTCCAAGACCCCCGGATTTGGACGAGCTGAAATCCCTGTTGTGTTCCGACTGGGGAGGTGTCGGTGGAGAGGGACGATCATTGTCTGATTCAGCAAAGGTGGTGAGCCTCTCACGCACACGCCGGGCACCGTCCGCCAGGTGCTGAGCAAAGTCGTCTCGGTTACCGGATCCTGCCTCGTCAGTGTTCATGTTCCCATCTCTCTTGGGAGAGATGTTGCCGTTCGACTCTGTCTCGTGGTGTGCAGCGCCATACATCGACGAAGCTGTACTATCATTTCGTAGGTGGTGCCGGACCATACCACTCAGGCCGGCGTTGGGGCCCAATGTCGGTGAGTCCTCCGGCGGCTCGAGTTGGAAAGCTGGTGAGAGGGAAGCTTGGCTATCCGTGTCTTTGGGTGAGTTGAAGGAGAGGGGAGTCGGGAGAGCTGATTTGCGAAAGGCAGGGTGGTCATGGTCGTCAGGGCGTTCGACTGTGAGTCGAGGCGCGGTAGCAGACAGCCCTGGCCGGTTATCTGCGGAATCATCGTCACTGTCATCAAAGAAGGTGCTGCTGCTATGCTCTTCACTCCGGACTGGGACTTCACGCAACGGAGCTTTCGGTCCATTCCTCTCCGCCGTCTTGTTCCTCTGTGCGGATGATGACCTAGATCTATCCCGCACAGAGGATGTCGCTGAGCAGCCCGTAGTATTCCTCGAGGTGGGAATGTCTCGTCCCTGTTGAAGCTGGCGTTGCCTTTGGGCGTACCGAGATTCATCATACTGCATCGCCGGTCGATTAAACACACCCATCGCCGTGGCCTTGCCGCGATCGCCCGGCTGAATAGAAAGCCCGGAATGTTCCTCCGTCTCACTAATGGGAGGGCTAAGAGGTGGGCTCGAACCGAAGTTTGGCTTCTGTTCAAGCCGCGGGAACTTGCTGGTGGTGGAATCCGCCGGGCTCACCTGAGAGGAGCCCATCGCAGAAGGGCTGAATGAACGCAAGTTGGGTGCACTTGCTTTGGAGATGATTGGGCGGCGATCCGCGGCTCGTTCACCAAAAGTACTGGCTGTCGGCGAAGGCATTGCGGAGGCTAGATCTGGCGTTCGGGAGCCAAATGGCCGCTGTTTCGACAAAGTGTCCATTCGAGACAACGCTGATGACTGGTGGTCGTGCAAATCTTGGGTTAGTCCTTGTTCATAGAGCCGCCGTGTCCGGGTCACACTACGCTCAAGTCCTGGCAGATGTCCGGTAGATTGTGCGTCCTTGATAGAAGACGGTTGAGAAGCAATCGACGTAGCAGCCGTGGAGTTACGGGCAGCTGAAGGCGCCGAGGATGTTGTGGAATTCGTTTCTCGTCGCCGGTTGTAATCAAAGGTGGGTTCCGCTTCCAAAGTGTCGCTGATCTGCTCATCCTCGAAAGATTTTCGCTCCCTCTCTGCTTGTCTCCAGCGTTGAAAAGAGGACTGTGCCACATCATCATCGTACAACGCCCTGCCAGACATACCAGCTCTCGATCCAGCCGCCAACTTGTATATCTTCTGCCGGCCACCAAAGAGATTGTTGCCTTCGGTTGGCTTGGCCCGGCTCATTATGCTGCCTGTCATTGATGAAGCATCGTCTGATTGATACGAGTCAAATCGCCCCGTGCTAGGAGCTCTGAGCGATTCGATTTCCGCAATATCATGCAGTCCACCCCCTAGAGCACCAAAGTCTGCCAGTCTGGACTGTCGTTTCGGATGCAGGACGCTGTCGTCACTAGCTTTTCCGAGCTTGCTGTTGGGATCGTCTTGTTCTCGAAGCATCGAAAAGCGGGCCGATAGACCTGTCATGAGCAGACTGGTGCGGAAGTCATCACTAGGGGGTAGTGCCGCAGCGAGGTCGACCTCCCTCTTTGGTTCTTCATCCTGCGTCTTCTTCTTCCCAAACATCCTAAACGGACTGGAGGACTCAGCATCAATTGACGGACGCCCGCCAAGAGAAGCGTCATCTCTACCCTTTTTTTTGGTCCGAAATACATTCATCTTGATCGGCTGTCAATAGAGTACGTTATACAAAGGTGGAGTCTAAAGCTGTCGCGGAGAGCTATTGCTCAGATTTGAAGCTGACGGAATTTCGATTGATCTTGGTTCCTCGGTTGATTTGTTTTTCCTCCGTCTTCAACCAGAAACGCTCAGAATCATCGGAGTGCTACAGAAGATGGTCTTTGAGCGTTCTCAGCTTGAGAAATGGTGCAACGACGGTGTACTATGAGCTTCGAGCTGGCGTTAGCGTTCGGTCATGATACAAACAACGATGTTTCGTGAGTGAACTTGCACAATGCAAAGTCCGAATGCCAAGGAGCGTAATGGTGAAAGAGTTGGCAAAGTCTTTTATTTTCCTTCGCTTCTCGAGGCCAAGGTCATCAACACACGGTAGGCAGTAATATGATTGGACGTACCTGACGGGTTGTATGAAAGCCTCTCTTTGCAGGCAATGTTCACGACTGACAGAAGGTGCTGATGTTGCTGAGAACTTCTGGAGCATCCAGACGTTCTATAGCGATTCGACGATTGACAGCACGACGGTTCGAGGCGTCATAGGCAAGGTGTATCGACGGCGGCAGCGAATATAAAATTGGAATCTCCTGTTCGAGTATTCGTCGATGCCCGAGGTGAAGACAAGGGCACCAAGAGCCCCCGTTCTGACAAATGGACCGCCTTGTGGAGGTGATTCGCTTCTTCGTGCGTCAAGCAAATGGAGAAGCAGACAATGAGTCGAGCAGCGTGGGACAAGATCACAACAGGAGGATCAAGAATCAGGATAAGACTATGCGTGGTGCGTGGTGCGTGGTGCGTGGTGCGTGGTGCGTGGGTGGTGCGACGGGCTTCACCGGCGTGTGGGGGTTCGGATGGTAAATGATGGACCAGGAGAGTGTCTCAGCTGTCGGCGCAACTGGTCATGCTCGGCGAAACGAGCTGTGGTTGTCAAATGCCAAAGAGGCAGACAGTCATAGAACGAATGTCGCACAAGTCGAGTCGTGAGCCCTTGGGAAGTAAAGGAGGAAAAAAGAGCACGGGCAATGGAAATCGGACCGTGACAGGATTCTCGCGGGGTGCAACGAAAGACGGCCTGGGGAGAGGAGAAGGAGAGGATTGCTGGATTGCTGGGAGAGACTGGATAATTAGATGGGGAAAGCAAAAAAGCAATGCGGCACAGCGCAGCACAGCACAGCACAGCACAGCAACAGGTTTTTACCTGAATAGAACGAGTGCAGCAAATCCCCACCCCCCTGGGACGGACGGGGACCAGACGCCAGATTCGAACAGACCAGACTGGGGATCTTGGGGATCGGCAGGCAGACTGACCGGATTGGCTAGGGGCTTGGGAGTACCAGCCAGAACACCAGCGACCAGAAATTGGCAAGGGGAGCCAAGTTGAGGAGGGAGGCGTAGCCAGGCGTAGGGAGGCGTGTGCCAAGCTGTTTGGGTGTCCATGTACTAAAAGTAGGTTCGACGGGTGGCGCCCGTGCCTGCAACTTGGCAACTTGGGGCCGTCTGGTTCTGGTCTTGTGGTTGGCACCTGCCTATGCCCTTGTTGTTGGGAAGCGACTAGCACGCGAAACTTGAGACGAGCCGATCATCTGGCTGCTCTCACGCTTTTCCATTCTCACCCCGGAACAGGGGCGAGGGGTGACACGACAAGGAGACCGACCGTTGTAATCAGATCGGACGGATAAGCTCCCACTGCCGCCGTGCCAATTTGCCGCAAGATGCAATGTGACTCGCACCTGTTCTACTCGGTGCTTCCACGTAATTATATTGCAGGGCAGGCAGGTCCTTGTGTTACTGTGATACTCCGTACTTGATCATCCTTCATCTTCTCATGTACCAAGGTCCCACGACGACTCGAAAAGGTACTGCTTTGGTAGACAGGGAGGGAGGGAGCCAGGTCCTGTTTTCCTAGGCAGCCAACATGGCGATAAATTGCCTGCCCACCTCCACCTCCCATCTGTTATCTGTTGGAGTGGACGAAGAGGGTCTTGGCGTAAATACTGTTATGGAACGCGTACGGAGTACATTCCAACAACAACAAAACGTATTCTACGTACCTACATGCGATATTCAGACATTCTAAAATTGCCTCATTAGTCCTGCTTCCTAGTATCCAAACACTTCTTTTTCAATTCATATAACCATGCAATCTTATTTTTTTCCTCCCTTCTGCCCCTCTTTCCGAAGTTTTTTTTTTTTTTTTTTTTAGCCCCCCCTCTCCCCCCCCCCCAGGGTGGCCCCAATCAAGTGGTTCCTGTTCCTGGTTATTAATGAATGTGTCCAAGGAATCCCCTGCAACGCCCCATGCGCCCCTATGCTTCCTTGTGTAATTTTTAGGGACTCCGCCAGCCAGTGGAGATGCATGTGTTGGCGGATCCTGTTCTAGTGCTCCTGAGGTTCCTTACATGTACGTTCCGTGGCTGTGGTGGCGTTCAAGCATAATGGATCCTATCCGAGCACAATGTTGGGTACGGAATATGCGAAGGAATCATAGTAGGGTAAGAGAGCACTGCAACTACAAGGAAAAAAACAATGCGAGGAAAGGGCGAAAGAAGCAGGGCACTGGGGTCTATGGTTCTTGTACCCAAGCAGCCCGCAGCCCGCAGGCAAGGATCATGCGTCAATTGTTTAGCACCAAATGCAGAAGACGGCCGTGGAGGGATAAAACGGGACTTTTCGACGGGTAATTCGGGGTTGCTTGGCCATAATACCTATTTATGGCTTCGAGCTCGTCTATAGATGATGCAAGCCCCGCGTCATTATCCGACTTCACTCGTCCCCAAGTGTGAAGATTACAATGTATATATGAGCTGGTCAACCAATAGCCACTTCCATCTCTCCATCAGTCAGAGCTCCCTCGAATCGAGCTGCCACTGCTATTGCCAATGTCGCTGGCATTTCGTGTCAATCTATTTCCTTCTTGAAAGTCATCCTGCCGTAAGATGATGCACAATTCAGACCCGTCACAAGATCAGGCTGCTTTAATATCCCCCAGGCTGACATGACTCCATGAGGCTGTCCAATCGTTGTACACCATGCACCTATGTACCCAATGGACTACAGTATGGGTCCGTATGGGTCCGTTTGGGACCTCCTCGCTAACTAGGGGTATTGATGGGTCAGGTATCTACACTATCAATTCATAGGCAGATATACAACTACCCACAAGTACCCAAAGTTAGGGCCTGGACCCTATTGTTCATCGATTGAATCGCCCTGGCACCGAGCGGCCCCGCGCTTGGCTTAGCCTTGCAGTCGAATGCACGGGTGCGGTTCACGAGAGGTCATAAATGAGCAAATAACATCATGCTTCTTTCTTTTTTTCCATCAACCTTTTTCCGTTTCCCCCCCCCCAGCTCTTCATGGTTTACGCAGCGGATGACGCTAATTGTTTGGATGAGCAGATGAACCCCTGTGTGTGGGCATCACGGAGGACTGCCTCTGTATCTAACATTTGCCCTACGATTTAATTAGTGGGAGCAATGTTCAACTACCCTGTAGTGGTAGATGCGTCAGGACATTATTTGTCAATCTGCCGCTGCGTAGGCGACTTTAATTCGCCGATGACGTACTCTGTAGACGGGCTTGTCTGCTTGCCAGCTTGTCGAGTTGTATCTTATACCAAGTTGCAAGTTTGGAAGTGACGTCAGTTCCGAGGACGGGGCCAGGTTCTCCCAAACAGACAGACGAACAAACAAAAGCAACAAAAGAATTATGTACGGATGAAATGGATATGTCTGCAAAGTCTCGCCCAAGAAAAACAAGTCATTGCACAGCCAACCGAAATCTTCACCAATCACTTCACCAAGCAAGTCATAGTACGGGGCTATAAGCCTGGACAATGGAGCTGAATCGCAAGCTGCACTCCGTTGGTCGCGCTGCTGCATACCTTACTTATTACCTACTGAGTACGACAGAGAAATGCTACTCCCACCCCGCACCCCGCGTCGCGTTGTCGTGTGTCTTTCAGATGCGAATCGGAGCTTTACTTCCTCAAACACTTGTCTTGGGCGCTGGTGGTAAATTCGCCGTGGGGATTCTGCACTGGAATCTGTGGCACTGTGCCGTCAATTACAGGTAGAAGCAGCTTCGCGTCAGCTTTCATCCTCCAAACCTGCCAAGGCACTCGTGCGCGCGGTGACGGAGAACCGGAACGTGGCATTGTTGAATTTTGACCCGATTGCTCCTGCCTACCCAACACACAACTGTCTTGGCATGGCTTGAACTGACTCACCAACTGCCACTGACTTGTCTGCGACTGGGCTTCGTCCCATCATGATCGCACGGGCTGGTTTTTTCCCCTCACGCCATCCCTATTCGCCGCGAGTAACTAAACACGCAGTAGTAACTAGGCCTAAAATGGAAGAGGTTCCCCCATGCACAAATTTTGTAAGTTCATGTTGGCTAGAGAATCGCAACAACAAGCTTGCTTCACCTTTGTCAAGACCTTTGTCGATCACGACCTTGATTAATTAGCACCTGCTGCGGTAGAATGCGTAGTACTCTATACTGCGTTACTTATAGAAGAAACCATGAGAGTGGCGATGCGTAGAAAGATCTAGATGCAAATAGTACCTCGTCTGTTTTAGACCTAGTTACTACGGAGTACGGATCCGTGCTGCGCGCGTTTAGTTGCTCATTTTTAGCTGCAGCGTGCTAGTTCAGGGGAAGGTCAGGCACAGTCATTTGATTGGCTCGCGAAATGCGAGGACCCCTGCCGCAAAACGGGAAAGTGGGACTGACAGTATGCAAGGGAAGCTTTGGCCTCCCTTCAATGGAATCTATGATTACAGGAAGCAAGCAAGGAAGCAAGCAAGGACGCAAGGAAGGAAGCAAGGAAGAGAGCAGGGAAGGAAGCAAGAAAGGAAGCAAGGAAGCATCGATGCATTGGCCACAACCAATGAGCAGCAAAAAAAAAAAGATTCAATAAAAAAATAAAATTATACTTATACCTATTCGAGACTACGTAGTCGCCTGTACTCCGTACGACATGCAGAATCTCATCCTATTCTCGTGCCCGCCGAAAGAAGCGAACATCAAAGCCACGTCCCGAGTGGCTGCAATGGACGAGGCCGACCGCGACGAGTCAAGAAAAAAAAGAACGGGTTGAACTGGTTTTGAGGGAAATATCGAGAACTGCATATAATACAGATATAATCCCTCAGGACGTACATCACGCAACCTCTGTTTCATCAGCGACCGAAAACGGAGAATATGGATGGGATTTGAAGAAATAAAAATGGCTCGTCTTCCTCACCACAGCCAGGTACCAGGTGACTCTACCATGGTCAAGCTTATAAAAGTCCGAACCAGATATCCGAAAACCTACTCCATCATCACTGGAGAATAAAAATGAGGGAAAAGAAAATGATCGAGGTCATCGTCGTCGGAGCGGGCATATCAGGGCTCACCTTCGCCGTCACCCTGGCGCGCTATCGAAATGTCAAAATCACAATCTTGGAGAGAGCAGCTCTTCTTGAAAATGCAAGTCTTTCGATGATCCCTCCTCTTTTCCCTCACCGAAAAGAAAAAGGAAAAGAAAACAAAAGAAAAGAAAAAAAGCAGTCACCATGAGATATTTCTAACAAATGACAGACTGGAAACGGTTTACAGATCCCCTGCAATGCCGCCCACGCACTACGCTGTCTAGGCTTGCTGGAGAAACTACAGGTCTGCTCAAAACAGCCCGCCGCGTCGTTCAAAACCCTGGCCTATTCTGATGGCAAAGAGCTTCTGGACCGAAACTTGGAGTATTGTGAAGAGCTCTACGGGGCACCGTGGCTGTAGGTGACGCGGGTTGTGGCACAGAAAATGAAAGACTTTGTTTCCGTCTTGTTCAAGCTGTCATTTTACAAATGAAGGAAGAAAAAAAAAAAAAAAAAGTTGCTGACCCGAGGTTTCCTGAGCTTAGCTTGATGCACCGCGCAGATTATATGCGCGTCCTCCGAGACGAAGCAAGCCGACTTGGTGTCGTGGTCAAATCCGGCCATGAAGTGCGTCACATTGACTTTTCCACACCTGCTGTGACTCTCGCCGATGGCCATGTCTACAAAGCAGACGTGATAGTCGGCTCTGACGGTAATTTACAAATACCCCCTTTTTTTCCTGTCGGCATGAAAAGATTTGGCTCTTTTGTCCACCTGACCATACCCATGCACATACATCACAGGAATCCACTCAACGGTGCGCTCGATCATGCACCCGTCCATCCTAGCACGTCCAACAGGCGAGTATGCCTACCGCGCGCTCCTCAAGCGATCGCAGCTGTCCTCTCCGTCCCTGAAGCATATCGTGTCGAGTCCCGGCGTGATCCGCATGTGGCTGGGCCCCCAGGCCAATGCCGTGCTGTACACCCTTCGAAATGGGAGGTTGTTCAACCTCGTGATTCCCATTGCTGACGCAGCATTCAACGCTTCTTTTTGCAAGGGGGACGACCTCGGCGCCGTAAAGAACTGGCTTCGGGACTGGGACCCCGTCCTGCTGGAGATGCTCGGCCAGGCAGACCAGCTGGTCCGCTTCCCGCTCTACCAGGTCCAGACCTTGCCGTACTGGTCCCGAAGGTCGACGTGCGTCACGCTCGCGGGAGACGCGGCGCACGCCATGCTTCCTCATCTTGCACAGGGGGCAGCCGCGGGCGTGGAAGACGGATTCGTCCTCGGAACGCTCCTGGGTCGCTGGGCACAGCAGACGACGGACACGTCGGATCGAGCGCTTGTCCAGCGTCAAATCCACACGGTCCTCCGGTCCTATGAGAAGTTGCAGCATGAGCGGACCACGAGGATTGTTTCCATGTCCCGCTTGACAGGGACGCTGGACCATCTTCCCCAGGGGCCAGCTCAACGGGCCCGAGATGCCGAGTTTACGGCCTTTGTTCCCGAAAAGTGCGTCAGCGCAATGCCCTGGATCGATGCAAGGTGGAACAGAAAGTTGTTGGCGAGGAAAGTAGACGAAGTTACCGAGCGCGAGTTTCAGAGCTTGATGAACGGAGGGGGAATCTCAAGCCATGAGCAAGAAAAAAAGGACATCCATCAATTGCGATGCAAGCTGTCGTTTCAATAGATGACAATGCATGCAAAAGCTTTATATAGGGAAAATATACTTGGAGAAAGCTTTCAATTACTTCTCCAAATCTAGATGATCGCTGTCCCGGTCTACATTGTATACTGTATGCTTCCAATCCATTTCATAGCAACCGTTTGACGACAACTTCCAATGACAGAATAAGTGTCAAAGCAGAGGAACGAAAGCAAAAGAAAAGTAGACAAATGGGCATCGGAGAGCCCCGTCTTCGCTATTAGGACAAAAAAAGTATGTACGTCAACGAGACAATGCTGTCTCTATATGTGCTGAATTGCTGAATTGAAAAAAAAAACTTGCCATTCTACTCCTTCTTTTCCTTCTTTCCGCCAAGCTTGTTCTTGGGCATTCGAGCAAGCCAATATACAAACATGGCGGCAACAATGTTGAAAATGACGTACAACCAAAGCAAACCAAAGTTGCGCCAGCGATCGCTGTAGTCGCTGCTCACGCCAGCCAGAAACTTGTTCGTGTCACTGATGGGACAATATTGGCAAGTGACTCTCTCGGCGTCGTCTAAAAGCTTGCCATCGAACACTGACATGTAGTCTCGCAAGTAATCGATGCAGGTTTGGTTGGCAGGCGGCTTGAACTTGAGCAGCTCGTTTGAAGCGCAGACGACTTCGGTGTTGGCCACACCGGTAGACAACATGCCTGAAACGATGTATGTGAACGGAGAGACGCGGTACATGAAAATCCAAAAACGGGGGAGGCTGTCAGGTGTGGCGAGAACACCGCAGAAGATCAGGCAGAGGGTAAACATCAAGTTGGCAAGGTTACCACCTGCTTCGGCAGTCTCGAAACCTGCGACGATAAAGGTCGAGAAGGTACCCGTGAAGAGCATGAACATGAGCAGAAATAAGAACATGAGGGCTCCACGTTCGGCGACAGCATCGGTGGAGATGGCATTGCGGTAGAGACCGACAGGATAGTACCAACAGAAGTACATGATGACGGCCATCAAGGCATTCCAGGGCAGTTCGACGATAATCTGGGAGAGCATGAACACCTTCCACGAGTATACTTTGGATGGGCGCTCACGAGCCTCATACAACGATCGCTGGATGATGAACTGTGGCATGGACTGCTGAACGATTTGACCAAAAACGGTGAGAAGCTGGAAAATGGAAAACATCTGGTTCTGGAGACCCTGGATGCTGTTGGGGGCCTTGAAGAAGATGAAACCAATGAACAGAGCGACGAGCGTGCAAAGAGCGGTTTTGGCGTAGATATAGACGGGGGTTCTCCAGTATTGCTGGAAGACGCGGTAAAGGTTCTCCTTGAGTTGAACCATGAATGGGGCAGCAAATTCGCGATAGCTACCTGCGTCCTCCTCGACAGGCGCGGAGGCGATCGATCCTCGCTTCTCCCGCTTGATCGCTTCGAATTCTTCCTGTATATTCTGATATTCGGGGCTGTCGCGCCAGGCTTGGAACCAGTCAACGTCCGTCGTTGTGCCCGGGGCGGCACCGATCACTTCAAGCATCCACTCAGCAGGGTTGGCAGCTTCAGGGCAAGCGTGTCCACCATTTCGCTCAAAATAGCTCGTCATCGTCTTGGAATTCTCGCCAATATCGCCAAAGTACACAGTCTTTCCACCCTTGGCCAAGAAGAGAAGCCGATCGAATCGCTGGAAAAGCATGGCGGAGGGTTGATGAATGGTGCAGAGAACAGCCTGGCCAGCCTTGGTAAGCTTCTCTAGAAGGTCCAGGATGGCCCAAGATGTTTGCGAATCCAGACCAGAGGTAGGCTCGTCCACAAAGAGTAGCAAGGGGGGTTTGGCGGCCAGCTCGACGCCGATTGTGAGACGCTTGCGTTGTTCAACGTTCAGGCCCTCACCGGAAACACCGACCACGGCATCAGCGTACTCGGTCATGTCTAGCAACTTGATGACCTCGTCGACGTAGGCCAGCTTCTCATCCTTGGGCACGTGGGCAGGCTGGCGAAGGAGGGCACTAAAGTTCAAAGCCTCGCGAACCGTGGTTGTCTGCAAATGCAAATCTTGCTGCTGGACGTACCCAGTCTTGCGCTGGAAGGACATATCCCGAGGACGTCCGTCCACAAGCATCTCGCCCGTGATGACACCCATGGAAGTTCGATCAGCCAAGCAGTCCAAGAGAGTAGTCTTTCCTGCCCCAGACACACCCATGAGTGCGGTTAGAGTACCAGGCTTAACCCATCCATCAACATGGTCCAGAATTCTCCGAGTCTCATTCTTGATTTTGACGTCGTAGCAAACATCGTGCCACTGGAAAACAGAAGTCTGCTCTTGAAGCATACCCGCTTCTTTGCCATGCCCGCGACTCCTTTCAGCAGTGACAATTGGACCAATGTTGGCCATGGCGGCTTCGGGGTCGTGATGTCGTTTCTCGGCTTCTTTGGCGGCGGCGGGCCTGTGACCTCGGCGATACACCAAGACTTCACCCTTTGATTTCTTTTCAGAGACAAGCTCGGCAGCGACTATGTAGCAGACGAGGAAGAAAAAAGTGAACGCTATAACGATGCCAAAGTTGCGCCACCGATTGTTCCAGTCGTAGTCGAAACTCGAGCTCGTATATCTATCGCCATCAACCGAGTCTTGGCCTGACAAAGCACCAACAGCGGAGCAAATTTGATTTTCAGGATTCACATTGGCGTACTTTTGAAGCGTAGAAGCAACGCTGGGCCTTGGAGCCACATCAGTCGGGACGAATTGGGTGCATCTGAATTGTCGGTTATGAAACTCGTTGACCATTAGGGCCTCAAAAGCGTAACCAAGCGGGTCGATGTAGCTGAGCCATCTGCACCATCCGAGCATGTACTGTTTTGGCAGGACGAATCCAGTGAAGATGACGAGATCGAGGATCAGAATAGCCGCTGGGACGAGAGCTTGGAATAGTGTTCGAGATGCGGAGCCAATAAATCGGAAGATCATAGACATGACCATGACAGTTGAGAAGCTGATGAGCAAGAAGAAGAAGAATGCACCAGGTTCCCTTCGAAGGTTCGTCAAGAAATAGAGGGTAACGTTGAATACAATTGCGTTTGCAATCTTGTATGGCATATCGCAGAGCATGGACGCGACAGCTTCAGCTGATGGATGGTACAGAGCATATCGTGCGTGCTTCTCTACGATAGGGCGTTGGGCATACAATGTCAGAATCTACCATTTTTTTCTCAGTTAGCAACCGAATCAAATTGTGGTTGAGTTTGTGGGGAAGGCAGGGCGGATAGAAGAAACGGCGCTTACCTCAAGGGCAGACGCGAATGCGTTCATCAAACAAGCAAAGAAGAGTAGGGCGCCACGTTGAAAGAAGCTGGAAGACGTGTCGTCAAGATTGTAAAAGACACTACCGATGATGAGAGACATGACGAAATTACCAATGAGAGCACCGACAGTGAGACTTGGATCTCCGGTCAATCGCTTCCAACCGCGCCACAGACACAACTTGACCTGCTGAGAGTATGACAAGGTAAAGGGGGACTTCTTGCGTTGCCCCTTGGCCTGCTGAGCGCGCTTGGATTCACGAAAGGCGTCCGCATCGGGCCCATCTAAGGGATGGGCTCCCTTGTATTCCTCGATCTCGGCCTGTAAGGCCTTGTACTCGGCGCTATTTTTCCAAGCAGTGGCAAACTCATCTGGTGTTCGTGGCGCTTTACCCTCGAAGCCAGGACGTTCGATTCGCTCCGTGGGCGACGTCATGGAGGTGAGGAAGTCGGGGGTAGTTTGGCGAGCAGGGCACTCAAAGCCCAAATTGACAAAGTATTGCTTAGCTTCATCGGCGCGGCCAAAGAAGATTTGTCGGCCTTCATACAAGACGGCAGCCTTATCAAATAAATCATAGGCGCTTTGAGGGGCCTGGTAGATGGATACACAAGCTGTGCTACCGAATAATTCGGTTTGAAGGCGAAGTGTGCGGCAAAATTCGATGGCATTGGCCGAGTCGAGACCTCGCGTCGAGTTGTCCCAGCACTGGAGGGGGGCGCCGGAAAGTGCAGCCTCTGAAATGGTGACTCGCTTCCGCTCACCACCAGACACACCACGAATGTATTCGTTGCCGACACGGGTGTTCACGGTGTGAGAAATACCGAACATGGCCATGACAACATCGCGCAGGTGATTGGCAAATTCATGTCTGTCCAGGCCTTCGGGTAGCTGGCGTGGCTGGCGAGCTCGTGCAGCGAAGGTGAGGGTATCGCCGACAGACAATTGAGGGAAGTGGACATCGACCTCTGCAGTGTAGATGGCTTCACCACGATGTCTTGTGTGCATCTCCTTGGCCGAAATACCTATTTTATACCACGGTCAGCTATTGCTGTTCATTTTTGACAGTCTTGTTGTAATATATATAAGTAAGTGTGGTTGGTGCGGGGTTTGGGGTCGGCATCTTCCGCTGTCAATGTTCCACGTGGAATCTGAAACCACCCAGCCCATGTCATGTCTCGGGAGAGGAGTGCGACATGATCGCATGATCGCATGATTGCATGATCGCATGATGCCATATCCGCATATCCGCCGATGGCGTGGGTTTAAAGGGCCGGATTCCCGTTCACGATTGCAAGCAAAGCCCCGCCACCTTCTTCGTTCAACCATTTGGTGAAAGACCATGGGCTTTTTGCTCACCTTGATAATTGAAGTAAGAACCATCGCCCGTATAAATGCCGTTCATTTCTCCGGCAATTGTCTTGAGAAAGGTGGAGCAGCCAGATCCAGGCGGGCCAAGCACGACCAGCATCTCACCCTTGCGAACTAATCCATCAAAGTTGCGCAGGATATCGATGCGCTGCTTCCCACCGCCAACGAGGCCAACGAGCTGGCGAGCAACGCCTGCTGCAGACAGCCAGACATTGGCAACATCTTTCTGATAATCGGTAGCCGCGCCGAAACCGTGGACGTTGAGGTTCTGGAAGCAGATGCCGGATGATCGAAAAGATTTATTGTCTTGAGAAACCAACTCGACAACAGCTTTGGCCCACTCACGGCCGCTGAAGTTGGGCGAGCTGGGATTCAGCGGAGAGTCTTCTTCAGCGAAGAAGGGGTTATGGCCTCTAGCACCGGCAGCTGAGGTGCGCGAGTAGGATCGTGCCAGAGTCTGGACAACTGATGAGCGGCGGATCATTTCCGCCTTGACAGCGCTCTGCTCGCTCTCCTCGCTCTCCTCGTTCTCCTCATCCTTATCGATCGAGACAGCGGAGGATGCGACATTTTCGTCATTGCGCCCATCGGTCGTCAATGTAGATTCCGTCTTGGTCGGGTCACTGTTGGTCGCGGCCTCAATTTCTTCCTCGCGTGTCAAGTGACGGGCACTTAGAGGAACTCCCTGACTGTTCGCCGTGGAGTCGTAATTTGTGTTCATGCCGTACATGGCGGCGATGCAAGCTGGTGGCTGGTGGCTGGTGGCAGCTCAATCTGGAAGGGCGTCTGATGATGCACACTGTTCCCAGCTGCAGCCAAAGTTCTGTTGCCGACGAGACAGTAGGACCTACCACTATTGGTCTGATCGGAGCACGGTTTTGAACGCAAACTTGGACTTTTGGTTGGACATGGACGATCTCGATCCACGGGATGCCATGGGATGGATGACGGGGTCGCTAGCGCTTTAAGTACGACTGTTCACAACTGAGGAAGGAACGACGGACGGGGCAGTGCAGGCTGATAGCTGACGGGGATCCGGAAAGAGACGGAGCCATTCAACCAGTCAATGATGACTGTGGCGCGGGTACAATGGATAGAGTTTGTGGAAAAAAAAAACCACAAAACGCCGGAAAGAAACAAGACTCCGGCACGTCGCGAATGTACTGGACAGGGGTAGCGGAGATTTGAGCGAGCGGAGATCTATTTGCCCACCCCCATGGAGGGGGTTTGAGCGGTCTCGCGGTCCTTACGGATTATTCCCACAATGAGATGCGACGGGGCAACGGCTCCGTTCTCGCCCCTGCCCTGGGGGGGATTATGTAAGTCGTACTCCGCACTCCGCAACACCGTGCAGTCTAACCCCTGTATGAGGGGTAGCAGGGCTAATGATAAATCTTTCTATTGCACTAAGTGAGGTAAAGGATACCTTAGATTACGTGTATTTTACTTGGACTACTTAGTACCTTTTACTAGCGCAAATACCCCTATAGTATCCCTAATAGCTTCACTTATAATAGCCACTTGGAGCTGATTGTAGTGGCTGCCCCGCGTGGGGCTTGTAGTTGGTGTAAAATTGTTGCACCCACAAGGGCATAATTGATCTCTGCCGCACGATAGTCTTACTACTTAACTAGCTAAGACAAGAGTCTACCCCTAGCTAGTTATTTTCTAAGATCTCTATAACTATATAGTACGTTTTAGTACTATATTAGTACCCTACCTATAGTAAAGGTACTTAGGTATTTAAGCTATAGTTTGCACTCTCTTATAGGGTTAGATAACTTAATAGAGGTAATTACATTAAACCCTAGCTTTATAGTCTAATATAGTCTAATATAGTAGTAATTATATAGTGTTTATAAAAATTATACCTTTCTTCTAAATTAGTACTTTTCTCTTTAAATTAACTAATTATTTAATCTTTAAATAATTAGTATAGATATAGTAAAAAGAGAGGCCTAATTTATTAATATTATAATTAGGTAACCCTAGTATACTAGGATTAATACCACTATCTATTAGTTTAATAATAGTAATACTATAGGTATTCTTATAATATTTAAAGAGTCTTCTAAGAGTAATAAGCTAGCTATTAAGCTATAGGAGCCTTACTACTAGGACCTATAGTATAAGATAGTTAAGGTAAGAGCTATTAAAGATAGAATTTAGGTCTTTATTAATCCTAATTTAATTATATAGCTAGATTACCCTCTAGAGCCTCTAATCTTAATAGGAAATAGAACTTTAAAGAAAAGAAGGGTAATAAAGGCTATATAGAGTTAATTATCTATATTAGATACTCTAGGAGTCCTAATACGCTTACATAGCATTAGAGCTATAATTATAAGCACGTAGCCACTCTAGGAAGGCTTTTCTAAAGGTTATAATATACTAGAAGAGAGTTATTTTTAGTACCCTTAATAGCCTAATAATACTAAAGATAGCGCCTAGTTTACTATCCTTAGTAGTTATTATTAGGTATTTAATAGCTAATTCTAGAGCCTTATAAAGGCTATATAAGAGTATTATATATAGTTTATAGTAATACTTAGTTCTAAATATAAGTAAATAACCTTAAGGTATATATCTTTTTATAATAAGATTAAAGAGCTTAAGAGAAATATAATGCCTTTAAATAAGACTATTAAGTATTATACTAAAGTTAATTTTAATAAGACTATTAAGCAAAACCTTATAAGAGTTAATATTAATAAGTAGCTTATAAATACTTTAATTAGCTATAAGAGATACTTCTAAGTAAACTACCCTATTACTAAGGGTAATTTGCCTATAGATATAATTAATAATACTATTAGGGCTTAATTTCCTACTATCTTAGCTTAAGTTAACTTATTAATTTATATAGCAGAGAGCAAGGGAAAGGTCCTAGATTTCTATAAGATTATAAGTAAAATTAAGTACCTAATTAAAGCCTAAGGAAGGTCTTAAGTAAAGGCTAATAATGCCTTTAAAGCTAAACTAACTATAAATAGTAAAATAAGAGATAAAGCTAAAAAAGAGAAGGGAATAAAGAAAGATAACTATATTTACTATAAAACATATAAGGTAAAGAAGTTAAAGGACTTATGAAAGATCTATAGGGCGCTTTACCTAATAAAGGACTAGAAAATTAATAAAAAGCTATTAAAGAAGGCAAAAGAAGTAATAAATTATTAACCTAATAATATAAAAAAGGTATATAATACGTGGTTAAAGGATAATAGTATAAAGGAACCTAATAATAGCGCAAAGAAGCCTAAAGAAGATAATACTACATTTGTAGCTATAGAAAAGTCTATAGAGGCTTTCCTTACCTAGGGCAAATTGTAAGTTATACTTAATAGCGGTACCTTAATCTATATCTTTAATAATAAACGCTAGTTTATAGACCTTAATTATAGCTAGTAGCCTAGAATTTAAGTAGGTTATAGTGTTACTTAGGCCCTTAGTGTTAGCATAGCTTAGATTATCTTAATAGATAGCTAGACCCTTATGTTATTAAAGGCATAGTACTAACTATTATTTTTTATAAACCTTATATCTCTTTAGCTACTTACATAGAAGGGAATAAGGTAGGATAACCTTACTAGAAGGGTAATAGACCTAGTAAAAGGTAATTAGGAGATATTTTAAACTTAGATTATTAGTACATAGCTATATATAGAGGGATTAAGTCTATTAAAAGCTTTTATTATTAAGGGAGATTTATAAGACCTAAAGACTATTATAATAATGCTTACAAACCTATAGCACACTAGATTAGCGTATCCTAGCGAGGATATAATAGATTAAGTGCTTTAGAAGCTTTAAATTCTATTAAAGAAAAGGAGCATAGGTAAATATAAGGTTTACTAAATAGCTAAGGCATAGAGGCAGATATTATAAGTCCCTTAAGTAAGGTTATTACCTTTAGGGCTGCTTTAAGTAGTCTCTTTTAATCTCTTTACTTAATTATTAGGGTATAATAAAGACTATGTCACGGCTTGTACCGCTGGGTCTAATATAAACGAAGTGAAGGCTAAGATTCGCAGTCGTCACTAGAAAGATACTAGCTAGGGCCTAGTGTATAAAGGTTTTAATCTCTAACCTACTATATATAATATACGCTATTCTTAATAAATACCCCGCTTAATAAACACATAGCTATCTTATAGCTAGCTAGCCTCTTTATTATTAGAGTAGCCTAAAGGTTCTCTAAAGATTTACTATTATAAATATCCTATCTCTAACCTCTATGCTCCTAATATAATACCCCCCTAATATATAATTAACCTTAATTATAAAAAAAGCTACATACTTAGGGCATAGACACTATAATAAAGCTTATAAAGAAAATAAGATAAGGAACCTTATATCTAGATATATAGGTAAAAAAACAATAATAATAATACTACTAATTATAAATAACCCCCCTTATTATAAGTAGTAATATCTAAATAGTAGCCTATATGTAGCTTTAATATAGTAAAACAAATATTATTACCTATTATATAGCTAGACTAAAAAAAATAGATAACCTATATTAATTTTTGTAATTAGTTTAAATAAATAAGGTACTTAATACTATAGTTCTAAATAGTCTAACTAGAGGGCTTATATTATAGTTACTATAAGTTTGTAGCTATTAGGTATATATATAAGTGGTAGAGCTAATGGTTATTATTATAATTTATAGATTACTCCTACGTAGTGCGTTAGATTACTTAAGGGGTCTAGGGTTAATAAAAAAGAGACTAATTTTTTCCCCCTTTTATACACTTCCTTTCTCTTATAATATCCCTTAACCTTATAAGTTACCCTTACTAGCTAAGTAGTAGCTTTCTTACTACTATTATATAGTAGTTACTAACTTTCTTTAGTCTCTAATTATTATTATTACTTACTATTATTTATCTCTATTATTTATCTTTATCTAGATTATTAGTTTATTCCCTTTTAAATATAATTTCTTTATTTAGTTTATTATAGCTAACTTATAGCTAGTTAACTATATCTAATACTTATATTAGGACTCTGCCTTCTCTAGTAGCTCTAAAAGGTTAAGCTACTAGAAAGTCTTCTAAGAAATCTCTTACTAAGTCTCCTTAAAAGCACTTAGCTTTTAAAATCTTAATATAAGTTTACTATATCCTTATAGTATATCTATTACTAACTTATTACTAGTAAAATAATAAGAAAGAAAATTCTATATATACACTACTCTTAGTAAGTAGTAATATAGAATATCCTACTAAAAAATAGTAGCTATAATATTCCTAAATATCTTATTAATAAAAAGACTTTCCCTATAGAATATAATAAATCTATAAGTATAACTTCTTTACTTACTTACTACTTTTATATTACTAATATCTAATAGGCTACTTAATAAAATATACTTATTACTTCTATAATAATAAAAACTATATTATAGTATATCTCTCTTATCTAGAAACTGCTTACTTATTACTAATATACTACTAGTGCCTAGCTTAAATTATATAGCTTTATAATAAGCTATTTAAACTTATTAAAGCTACTTCTAAAGGTAGCTACTACTATTAGGATAAAGTAAGTATAATTCTACTACTTAAACACTAAATTACTACTAACTTACTACTAGTTTATTATAAAAGCAAAGAAAAAGCTATAGAATACTATCCTATCTTATAAAAATTCTAATAAGTATAAACATATCTATTATACCTAAATAACTACTAATACTACTTATAAAGCAAAATATAATAAATATACTATAATAGCGTTACTAAGTAATACTATAAACCTTAAGATATAGATTAATATTTTAAACTCTCTTTACTTTATAGCCTAAAATATCCTAATAGTAAGCTTTCTTAATATATATAGCTAATGCTTAACTAACTTACTAGTAGTTTATACTTAATACTACTAATTTACTTACTTATATTAGTCCTATTAAGCTCCCTAGTAAACTTTAGGTTTATATATATAAAGAGAGGGATTTTAATAATAAAGATACTTCTAAGACTACTACCCCCTTAGCTACTATAGCTACTACTACTACTAAGGAAATAGTGGTTACTATAGCTAATTCTATTATAAAGGAGTAAGTGCTTAGTAGCTATATAATAGATTATTTAAGTAATTTAACTTTATTTTCTAACTTCTTATTATATTAACTTATAAACTATAACTACTTTATAATAACCTTATATTAACTTACGAATTATAAGAACTTAATAATAACCTTATATTAACTTGTGAATTATAAGTATTTTGTAATAACCTTGCTATTTAACTATTGCTTATAATTATTAATAATATCTCTTATTATAAAATCCCTCTTTAGTACCTATAAGTTTTCTAATATATTATAACCTTTCTACTTAACTAGATATTTGCATTATCTCCTATTATAGTAATATAAAATAATTCTCTTAACTTTAAACTCCTATTTATTATCTTTAAGGTTATCTTATAATAAGGATATATCTTTTATATTAGTTAGGTCCCCTTTAAAAGGCTTAAGACTAGTAATATTAAATATATTATATAAATAAGTCCTAGGTAGTAACCTTAATTAATACGCTAATCTATAACTCCTAATTACCTTTTTAATCTTATAGGGGCCTAGGCACTTTATAGCTAGCTTTTTACTAGGTTATCTTAGGTTAATGTTCTTTATTAATAATAAAATATAATTACTAACTTTAAACCTTATTAGAGTTCTTTTCTAATTATAATATTTCTTATACTAAGTCTATAAGTTACTTAAAAGCTATTTAATTATAGTGTGATTTTCTCTTAGCGCTAAGACTTTACTTTTAGCTTAATTATTTACTAAAGGGATATTTATAACTACTTATTACAGACCTCTAGGATTATAACCTTATAATACCTCTACTAGTATATAGCTATATATTATATAATTGCTTATATTATATATAAATTACACTAATAATAAGTTATTTGCCTAATTAGTCTATTTAGTATAAGCAAAAGTGTGAGAACAATGATAGCTAGGTAAGAGGTATAGGGGCTCTGGTATATTGACTGAAGCTTGCTAGGTCTAAGTGTGTTATACGTGCGAGTCGCTAGCTTATAGCTAGCGGCTTGCTAGTGTTACGTGGACCTAGCCTTAGGGTATAGCCTGTTCGCGGGGCACGCTAGTAGTGCGCTTATATTATAAGTAAGGCCTTATAATTATCCCCTTACTTATAGCTAGGCTCCTAAATAGCTTCTACTAGCTTCTATATAGCTATTTGCTAACTAGCTACTATATTAAAATAATAATAAATAATAATAGTGTTTAAGTATAAATTTACCTTTAACTCCCTATTATATTATATACTTTTTACCTTTATATCCCTAGTTAACTTTTTAAAACTATTATAATACCTTAAGCTACTATTACGTTCCCCTTGCTAATTACCTTACTTTTACTATAAACTTAGACTATATTCCCTTAAAGGAATATTCCTATATATATTATTTATACACTAGATACGCTAACTTTAAGAAAAGCTTACTATCTAAGCCTAAATTACCCTAGATTAACTATTAATTCCCTATAGAATTATCTACTACTACTATAATAGTAAAACATTTAAAACGCTATATTTAATATTATAAGCGTAGTAATACTTATAATACTATGTGTATACTACTATTCCTATATCTTTTAGTCCCTTATTACTAATGTCTTTATATAGGCTATAGCTACTATAAAAGGTAACTTTTTAGATCTTTTAGCCTTAATAGACTAAGTATAAACCCTTATAGTTACCCTTAGCGGCTTATATAAGGAAGACCTAGAGGACTAAATATTCTCTAAGGTAACTTGCTTTAGTTTTACTAGGGCTTATTTAAATTTAATACTAGGGTTTAATTATACTAATATAGCATACTATATTACGTTTAGCCTTACTAGGGCTATAAAGGTCTATTAGGTCTGTCTCTTCCTTACCTATATACTAGTCTTTTACTTACTTCTTAGGGTAAGAGGCGTTAATTTTATATAACTAGTATATTATTTCCTACTAGTAACTTTCTATTACTATATTTCTAGCTCCTATCCTAGGGGTAGTAAGTACTCTAATTCTTTTTGCTACCTCTTTGCTAACCTTTTTATAGCTAAACTATTATAAACTTTCCTACACCTAGAAGGCAAAGGTAACTGTATATCTAAGGTCTTATAACCTAGGTTTTATGCCCTAGGGTATTGCTAAGCATTGCTTTTACTAAGTAATATAGGAGCTAATTAGTAAGGATAAGGACTAGGGTAAGTACCTTCTTTATAGAGGTATAGTTCTTTTATATAAAGAGGCTATAATAGAGGGGTTTCCTTTAAGTCTCCTTACTCTATAAGTATATTTTTATTTGTTTTTTAGTAGGTAGTCTAAGGTTTCTTAGTTTAAAGTGTAATAATAGCTAGTAAGGCTAGGCCTTTTTTATAGGAATATTATATCTCTTTGCTTATAACTTGCTTATGTCTTACTATCTCTCTTATAGGATTTACTTTAGTAAAACGCCTAAATCACGTGTTACACGCCTTCTATATCTTTAGCTAGGACCTATTAGTTATATTTGCTTAGCTAACCCTTTTATTTTACTAGGTATTTATTACCTTTATAGGTCTTCCTATAGTCTTTAACTTCCTTTACTTTATACTTATCTTCTTTATTTTTAAGGTCTAGTATTAGTATTTTCTTATCTCTAGTGTCTTTGTGGTAATTCTATAGTTCTAGTAAACTAACATAGAATATATTATATAGCTAACTATGCTTTTTAGGTAATGCTAGTTAGTATGCTTATTTTCCTATAGTATTAAGTACTTAAAATAGTCTAATAAATCTAGGGATTAGCTTCTGTTTTATGTCCTTAAGTCTAATATTCTTTACTAATAGTACTATAAAGTTACCTCTTTTTAAGGTTAATAGCTAGTAGCGCTTATTATAGTACTTTGCCTAGGTTTTAGTGGCTTTTACCTAGTTTCCCTTTAGTTACTCCCTAACTTTATATAACTTTATAATATATACATAGGCTTCTAGTACCTCCCTTTCCTTAATCTTATCCCTAAGAGTAAGGTAAAACTTAGGTAAATATCCTATAAGGGAGTAGTTTAGAGAGTAACCTATAGTCCTATTAACTATATTATTATATATAAATTAGGCCACTAGAAGTAGCTTTAGCTATATTTACTAGTTCTCTATAATAAAGCATTAGAGGTAATGCTTAAGTACTTAGTTTATTCTCTTTATTTGCCTATTAGTTTAGGGGTAAAATACTATAGAAAGCCTCCGCTTTACACATAATAGGTAATATAAGTCTAACTAGAATTAGCTTATAAAGACTAATCCCCTGTTAGATATAATGCCCTCTAGTGCCCTAAATTATAGTTTAATCTCCCTATAGAAAAGCTCTGCTAATTTAGCTATATTAATAGTAGTAGTTATAGGTAGGAAGATAGAGTACTTAGTAAATTAGTTTATAATCACTAGGATTACGTTAGTTTCTCGCTCACTAGCTTGCGCAATAGGCAATCCTATAACAAAGTCTATTAAGATCTCTGCCTATAGTTACCTTAGTATTAGCAGTGATTTAAGGCTTTTATATAGGCAATGCTATCTAGCTACTACCTATTAGCAAACCCTATAGCTTATAATGTAGTCTAAAATAGACTTACTTATAGCTAGCTACTAGAAGTAATACTTTAATAGCTTAAGAGTGCGCTTAGTCCTAAAGTAACCTACTAGTGGATTATTATAGTGTAGCTATAGAAGCTCCTATTATAAGATAAGCTCCTAGGGAATAACTACCTAGTCTTAGTATATTAGGAGACCCCTTATGTTATATAACTATAGACTAGCCTTTCCCTTCCCTTTTACTAGGGAGTTATTAGTCTTACTATTCTGCCTCTGTAAATCTAGGTCTTAATCCTATGCCTTCTATAGCAATTATACTAATAGTTTATTTGCCTTAGATTAGTAGGGATTTAGTGATATAATAGCCCCCTATATCTCTTATACTATGCTAATGTCTTAGATATATACTACCTTCTCCTAGAAATCACCCTTATTTAGCTAATCTTTTACTAGATTTACAGTGGCTATTTAGCCTCTTAACTAGGCTACTCTAGCCTTTAGAGCTTTCTCTGTAAGGGCTAGGGCATTTTCCTTCCCTAAAGACATCTTATTAAGCCTCTCTATATCTAAGACTAGTAATACACCTAGTCTTCTTTAATATATTAGTATCTTTTCTTTTACTACTTCTTTAGTAGCTATTATTTTCTTTTAAAGTTCTAGTAGAAGTGCCCTATTTATTAGGGGTTTGCCTTTATAATTAGACCTCCTTAATAGTGTATTTACTAGGTTACTTTTCCCTAGTCTATGCCTAATTATAAAGTAAAAGGGGTAAAGGAATATACACTATTTAGCCTACCTTCTATTTAGCTTTTACTACCTTATAAAGGTCTATAAGTTATAGTAGTCTAATAGGACCTTTACTAGAGTTACTATGCCTTTAATATAGTGTTACTAGTGCTTAAATAACTTTACTATAGCAAGTAACTCTTAATTAGCTATGCTATAATTACGCTTAGTATCTATAAACTTCCTTAACTAAAAGGCTACTAGATACTAATAGCCCTTATTATCCTATTAAGATAGGATTCCTGCTATTATAAAGACAGAAGTATCTATCTTAATGCGCACTAGTTAACTTAGGTTATAATAATAGAGGAGAGGCACTTACTAAAAGGTGTCTTTTAGCTAGTTAAACGCTAGCTATTCCTTTGCTTTAAATATAAACTTCCTAGTCTAGATGCTATTTTAACTGCCTTTTATTAACGCGTATAGGGGTGCTATAATCCTAGAGTATCTATAGATAAACTATTAGTAAAAGTTATAGAATCTAAGGAATAACTATATATCCTTAAAGCTTATAAGTTCCTTCTAATCTTAGATTATATTAACCCTATGCGTATCTATTAAGATCCTGTTAACTAATAGGATAAACCCTAGGAATTTCACTAACTCCTAGTAAAATAAGCACTTTAAGGGTTTTACATATAGCTTTACTAACCTTATATATTCTAGGACTTCCTTAATATATATAGTGTGCTTCTCCTGCGTTTTTAAGAAGATAAGGATATTATCTAGATACACTATATAAATAGTATTAACTAGCCTATAAAGCGCTTTGTAGATATAGCTTTAGAAAGTAGCTAGGGTATTTATTAACCTAAAGGGCATTATAAGATATTTATAGTGTTTATAACGCGTGCAAAACGTGGTCTTCCACTTATTACCCTCTTTAATATAAATTTAATAGTAAGCATTCTTAATATTAATCTTTAAGAAGTAGTAAGCCCCTTAATAATAGTCTAGGATCTCTAAAATTAGGGGGAGAGCGTAGCGATTCTTCTGCGTTACCCTATTAAGTCCTTAATAATCTATATATAGTTAAAGTGTTCTATCCTTCTTTAGTATAAATAGGATAGGCATGCCTATAGGGCTCTTAGAGGGTCTTATCTAGCCTTTCTACAGGTTTTTATTAATATATTTACGGAGCTTCTTTAGCTTGCTTTAGGAGAGAGGGTAAATTAGTCTATATAGGGGTGTGGCCCTAGGTATTAGGTTAATTACGTGATTAGTCTCCTTTCTTAATAGTAGGCTTCTTACCTTATCTAATATAAATATGTCTTTAAACTTATATAGTTCCTTAGGGATATCTTTAATAGTTCTATATGCTTTTACCTTCTCTTTATCTTTAAGGGTAATAAACTTATTTTCTATAACTCCTATAATAGCATATATAATAGTCTTGTTATATATTACCTTTATAAACTTATAGGGAGTTATAAGTAAAAAGGCTATTCTCTTTTTCTTAAACTATTACTCTTATAAGTATAAGTAAAGGTATATATATTCTTTAGTAAGTATATGCATTCTAATTAAGAGAGAGCTTCCCCTTACTCTTAGGTCCCTATCTATAGCTATATATAGTAGCTTAAAGTCCTTTTCTTCTTCTCTTAAGTCCTTAATTATAATAGGCACCTTATAGACACTATATTAGGGGACTATAAAAGCCCTTACTACCTTAAGGATAGGTGCTATAGCCTTAGCTTAGTTAAGCTTATAGTTCTTTGTAAATTTAGCACTGATAATGTTAATTTTAGCGTAGCTATTAAGATCCGCTGCTATTTTAGTGTCTTTATACCTATAAATAGTAACTAGTGTATAAAATTAACACCCTATTAGCACCCTAGTGTTTAAGGCAAAGGTAAGGGTATTTACTTTTACCTTAGGAAGTTTCCCTAGCCTTCTTAAGGCTCTTTCTTTAGCTTATTATACTTCTATATAAGATACTCTATACTACTATAGTTAAAATATTATCTTTTATCCTTAACTTTACTATTATTTAGGTAAGTAGCTAGGCTCTTTTCCTAGTCCTTATTCCCTTAATCCTTATAAGGTCTATAACCTTATAGGGAGTCTTGCCTTTAATATTAGGGAGCCTTATACAGGCCTTTATCCCCTAAATAGTTAGGCTTTTGCTTATTCTTTAGCATTACCTCCTAAAATCACTAGGTAAGTTATATAATCTTTTCTTTAGTCTTTTCTATAATTAAAGAATATAGGTTAATATAGTCCTATAGGTTAGGGAGTAACTTTATAAAGAATATAAGAGTATAAGACTTTTTAGAGGCTCTTTCTAGGTATTTCTCTAGTAAATCTAAGTAAATACTAAATTAGATAGGGCTTTAACCCTTACATTACCTTATGTTCTCTAGCTATATAGCTATTTACGCGTTATGGTTTATAGTGTCCTTAAGTAGTGTAAGTATCTAATCCTAGAACTTATCCTAGTTATCTTTAAGGTTTTCCTAGCTATTAGCCTATTATTCTTTAAGGTATTTATCCTATCTTACCTAATAGTTAGTGTGTATATAGTTAAGTATAAGGAGGATCTTTTAATAGTTATATTAATATTTTTTCTTTACCTTATTAAAGGCATAGTTTAGGTTATTAAGCTATATCTTATACTTCTATAGGTTTATAGGATATTAAAGCTTAGTAATATTCTAGACCTTAATCTCTTAGCTACTCTAGCTTAAGGGGGTACTAGGTCTTTGCCCCCTTTTTGCCTATACCTCCCCCTTATTTAGTTATAATAAGTTAATAAGCTTCTTTTCTTATTCTTATAGTTTCTAGAGTTATTTAAGCTAAGTAATTTGCTTTATTATTACTATAGCTTTAGTACTAATAGTAAGGGGTTTAATTTTAAGCATAGTCTCTATAGAATATAGCGTGTCCTTAGCTATAGTGCTACCCTTATTTAATTAGTTCTAGTTATTATCTAATATTACTCTAGTGGATTAAGTGGTTCTCCCCCCTATATTACTCTTAGGTAGCTAGTAGGAGAAGCTTTAGAATTATAAGAATAATAATAGCTAGGTAAGAGGTATAGGGGCTCTAGTATATTAACTAAAGCTTGCTAGGTCTAAGTGTGTTATGCGTGCGAGTTACTAGCTTATAGCTAGTGGCTCGCTAGTGTTACGTAAACCTAGCCCTAGGGTGTGGCCTGTCCGCGGGGCGCGCTAGTGGTGCGCCTGTGTTGTGAGTGGGGCCTCACAAAAAGCCCTTAAATAATACTCTAAAACTTAGTTTAGATATTTTATCTAGCTATCTATTTAGGGATAAAAAGCAATACTTAATAGCCGCTTAGTTATAAGAAGGTAATAGAAAGTTATCTAGAAACCACTAGTAAATATAAAACCTTAGTTTATTATAATACCTATTAGAGCTCTATAGTCTCTAAAAACATATTCTAAGAATATAGTTACTAGCCTATTACTAGTTAGTTATATTAAAATAGGAATATAAATACTATATTTTATAAAATAGTTAATAATAACTAAAATTATATTATAAGTCTAGTTTAAGTCTTTTATTAGTAAAAGCCTAGTAATAAAATCTATTAATAATTCTTAAAAAGGGGAATTAAGCACTAGTAGTATAGCTAGCTTACTATATAGTTTATAATACCTTAGTTTTAAAGTCTATTAACTTATATAAGTACTAATATATACCTTTATATCTTTCTTTATTATTAGCTAATAGTATTAGTTTATAATTTAATAAAGAGTCTTACTTACTCCTTGATACCTAGTAGTAAGGTTATTATAGGTTAGTAGTAAAATTTCTTTTCTTATTCCCTAAGGGATAAAAATATAATTCTTAAATATTAATAGCTTAGAGGGTCCTATAGACTATATTTATAACACTACTAAATTACTACTTTTAAGTAACTTCTTTTAACCTATAGTAAAGTTATTACCTTACTACGCTTTATATAATAAGACTTAAATTAAGGCTTCTAATTCTAAGCTCCTTTCTAGAAAGCTAGAGTTAAACTTAGAAGAGGTTCTCTAGATAGATTAGATCCTAGCTATAATATCTTTATAAGTAATTAGTTTACTAGATACCTTTAGTCTTATAGGGGAATAAATAAGTAATAGTTTTAAGGGGCGCCCTTGCTACTTACTAGTAACTACTTATACTAGTTTATCCCTTTTAGTAGTGGCTAGTTTAATAGGAAAATTAAAATAGCTAAGCAATAAATGTAATATAAACTAGGTACTAGTAGTACTACTATAGCTACCTTATTACTTACTAAAAAAAGTATTAAATAACCTTACTAATATACCTCTTTTAAGTGTATCTAGATTATTAGGCTCCTTAAAAATACAGTTAAGTTATAATTTTTTAAAACCCTAGATATTAATAATATTATTATAGTGTCTTTATAACTAACTATTAGTTATACTAAATAACGTTTTTATAGAACCTATAGCGCTAGTAGTGTTACTATAGTGTTCCTATTACTTAGTATTTATAAATTTAAATAAAAAGGTAAGGAGCTATATAGTTACTACTTTTGCTTTCCTTATCTTACTTATAAAATCTAGTCTTCTTAATAGGGGATTAGTAGGATTTAATTTCCTTATATAATATATAATCTTAAAGTTAAATAAATAAAGCTTATTAAGCGTAGTTACCTGCCTGCTAGTAAGCTTAGGCTTTATAGCTAGGTACTTATAGTTTAAATAGTCTATAATAACCTTAATTATATAAGCTAAATAGGTAAGATAGTGTCTCTAGGCCTAAAAAACCTCTTAAATAGCTAATAATTTGCTATTAGGTATTATATAGCGTAATTTAGCGTTAGTTATTTTCCTTAATATAAACATAACTAGGTGCTAGTAACCTAGCACTAATATTATAAGTATAGCCCTAATTGCATATCTAGATATATCTATCTCCACTCTAAGAAACATAAGTAGGTTAAAATACACTAAAATTAGCGCTTCCTAAAATCTTTACTAAAGTTCTCTAAACACTACTAACTTATATGGTTTTAGGTTAAATATTACTAGTTACTTCCCTCTAAGGTAATCTATTAATAGAATAATAACTTTACTATACTATTTAATAAAACAGCGGTAAAATCCAGTAAAACTAAGAAATAACTAAATATTAAATATACTATGTGGTATTAGCTATATTATAATTGCTTTAACCCTTGCTAGATCTATTATAATACCTCTTAGTAATATCTTAAAGCCTAAGAATTTAACCTTTATAACTAAAAATTAACACTTTATAAGGTTAATAAAAAGGTTTATATCTCTAAGCTTACATAAGATCTATTTAATATAATCTATATGCTCCTTAACCACACTACTATATATTAGCATATTATCTAGGTAAATAATATAGGTTTTATTAATAAGACCTTTAAGTGCATTATTAATATACTCCTAAAAAGTCGCTAGTGCATTAACTAGTCTAAATAGCATAATAAGATATTTAAAGTAGCTATAGTAATTATAGAAAGCTATCTTTTACTTATTACCTAAGTAAATATATAGCTAGTAGTATATATCTTTAAGATTAAGGACTATAAAAATAACTATGCTTGCTGTTAGGAGCGCAGAGGTCGGAGACAGGACGTTTATGATAGTAGATCTTCGGAGAACCTTTAGGCCGCTCTAATGACAAAGAGGCTAGCTAGCTATAAGATAGCCACGTATTTATTAAGCGGGGTATTTATTAAGGATAGCGTATATTATATATAGTAAGTTAGAGATTAAAACCTTTATGTACTAAGCCCTAGCTAGTATCTTTCTAGTGGTGACTGCGAATCTTAGCCTTCACTTCGTTTATATTAGACCCAGCGGTACAAGCCGTGACACTTGCTAATTAATTAAGAATTTTAGTAATAAGAGGTAAGGGGGCCTTATCCTTAATTATAATCTTATTTAAGCCCCTATAATCTATGTAAAGCCTTAATTTTCCTTCTTTCTTTAGAATAAATAAAATTAGAGCTCTAGCTAGGCTAACTAATCTTTTAATCTACCCTTTAAGCTATATACTTATAAGGTACTTCCTAAGAACTTATAGCTCTCTCTTAGCTAAATTATATATAGGCCCCTAAGGTAGTGTTTTCCTTTCTTCTAATTTAATTATATAAGTATAACCTCCTAGTTTAGGAAGCTTACCTACTAGCTCTTTAGAAAAAACATTTATAAACTCCTTATATTTATTCGGAATTATTAGTATAAGATGCTTAGTACTCTTGCCCTAATTTAATATAGCTTCTTTGCTACTTGTGTTTCCTAAAATTAGTATAATTATAATACCTTACTTTTTTTACTATAAGTAAGCGTATTCTAGTAATATTATAGTGTCTTTACTATTTATTTATCCTTCTATTATTACTAAGTTCTTTAATTAACCTTTATCCCTTTCTTTTAAAACTATTAGCTTAATCTTTATTACTCTAAATAATAATATAACTACTACTAGTTTTTTCTCCCTATATATTTACTACTTTCTATAAGTAAAGGAAAGATACTCTCTAATTACTAAATACCTCTAGAATCCCTACTCCTAATATATAATTATAGGTAATTATTCTTTAATCTAGTTTATACCTAGTATTATCCCTTCTTTTATATTAGTAATATAGTAGCTAACTTAGCAAAACTTTATAAATCCTATACTATCTTTTACTTTTATTAATTTTTATAAAATTCCTTAATATAAAATTACTTTTTAGCTTATACTCTCTAGTATTAAGTCTAATTATATTACACTTTTCTAATCCTTTTTTATTAATAATGTAGGATAAATTATTAAAAACTATACACCTATATTAAATAGCGCTTATATAGCTAACCACTAGTTATCTTATTATAGAGATACCTATATTCTTATTCTATTATCTATAGGGTATTCTGTAGTAAGGTTATATTCCTAGGTCTATGCTAATTAAACTAGTATTATATTAGAAGACATAGCTTTATTACTACTTTTATTATATTTCTCTATTATATACTTATTACTTTTATAGGTAAAATAGTCTAGTGCCTAATAAGTTAGTATAGTATATCTAGGCTTTTTATATTTAAAGCACACTAAGGATAATTTTTTCCTTTAATCCTTACTTTATTACTATACCCTATCTATAAGTAATATAAAGTATTGCCTTTTCTTTTTATAGTCTTAACTTTTTTTATTACTTTAGCCTAAATTTATTATAACCTTTGCTTTCTTACCCTAGCCTTATAACTAGCTCTATAATATTAGAAACTCTTAGCTAATTATTTACTTCCTTATAGTATTATTTAAGCTATTTAGAAAGATAGTAATTCTTAGGTATATAGGAATTACCTTAGATAATTTAGCTTTTACCTTAGTCTAAGCTTTTATAAAGGCTTAAAATAATTAGTTATCCCTTTACCTAAGATTTAGTAAAGTTCTTATTACTTCTAAGCACCTTATATTCTTATTTATTATTCTAGTCTTTAGCTAATTAAGAAAACCTATCTATGTAAGTAATATATAATCTATATGCCTATCCATAGCTATATAGCGCATTTATTATTACTTTATATTATTAGCTAGGTAGCTACCTACATACATTACCTTAGTTATATTATTCCTAAAGGTATAATAGTCTAATTTAAATAATATCTTTAAATCTACTAGGAAATTCTAGAGGTTCTTGTATATATCCCCTTTATATATAGGTATTTTTATTTATATTTTAATAAGACTACTTCGCTATATAATTACTACTAAGTTACTATAAATTACTAGTAAAACTATAGTTAAAGTTTAAGGGGTAATTATAGGTCCCTAAGGAGGTCTAGCTAATAATAGATTTGCCTTAATTTCCTTAATTTATACCTTAATTTGCAGAATCTCCTATCTTCTTTTTATATATAGTAGCTTAGCTTATATAACCTTATAGTGTCTCTATAATACTCTATTATTATTATTTGCATTACCTATGCCTTTATCTAGATTAGGGACTAGTAGTGTTTCTTATACCCTATTATTATCTATTATTCTAGACTATAGGGGTCCTCTATCCTATAACTAATTATCTATACCTTTATTATTATAAGGTACTAGCGTGTTTTATATAAACCTTTATAGCATTAGCTATATAATAATCTAGCTAATAGTTTATTTCCCTTAAAGGTTAAGAGATTAATTTATTATAGCTTATATTACTAGGTCTAATATAAATAAAGTAAAGGCTAAGATTTATAGTTACTACTAGAAAGATACTAGCTAGGGCCTAGTATATAAAGGTTTTAATCTCTAACCTACTATATATAATATATACTATCCTTAATAAATACCCTGCTTAATAAACACATAGCTATCTTATAGCTAGCTAGCCTCTTTATTATTAGAGCGGCCCGAAGGTTCTCCGAAGATCCACTATTATGAACGTCCTGTCTCCGACCTCTGTGCTCCTAACAGACTAATACATTGCTCTTTTTACCTATAGAGCTATAGGGTTATATTATATCTTTATAATTCCCTTAAAGATAGATATTACGCTCTGCTTTAATTAGTTAGAAGCTATATATATAAGAGTATATAAAATCCATATTGCGGTTATAATAACTAATAGTAAGACTACCTTTTAGACTAAAAAATAAGAAGAGAATATTATAAATAAAGGCATTATTATTAGAAAGTCTAGCCTAGCTTACTTATATTAAAATAGGCATACTAAATAGTCTAGGGGGGTAATAATAAGGATTATAATAACTCTTATAATATAATTAGGCTTCCTAGAAGACCTCTAGCCTATAGCTACTAAAGTAGCTATTTATATCTTAAATTATACACCTTAAAAGCTACTTAACTAGTAATTACCTTAATAAGCATTAAATAGGTGGTTAAGAGAGAATAAGCTTTAATAGAGTTACTTACTAGAGAAACTAGAAGCCTCTTTAATATATCTACAAGCCTTTAGTTATAAAGCATTTATAATAACGTAAAGTAAGCTTTATAAGGCAGGTCTAAAGCTCGCTTAGAGAGCTTATATTAGATACCTT
Source organism: Epichloe sp. AL9924 (assembly GCA_000729825.1). Classification (NCBI taxonomy): domain Eukaryota; kingdom Fungi; phylum Ascomycota; class Sordariomycetes; order Hypocreales; family Clavicipitaceae; genus Epichloe; species Epichloe sp. AL9924. Next base: position 97,168 of record JFGW01000098.1, read on the forward strand.
ACTAAATACATTTCCTCTATATAATACCTTATTTAGGTACTAATAATAAAGAGAAGCTACTAGTTCTTATTAAGCTATGTTACCTTTAATAAGTCTATCTTTTATACTTAAGAAAGAGGCTTATTATTAATAGCAAAAGAGGTTAAAAAATATATCCTTAAAGAGCTAGTGTTAAGAACTGGCCTTATGGCTTTTGCTTATAAGCGTTTAAAGTGAGAATATTATTCTTATAGAAGAAGAAAGGAACTACACTAGTAGTTACACAGCGCCTAGATTTATAGTAACTTATGCGTAGCCTATGTGTGGTTTACGTGTAGCCCTAACCTAGCTACATATAGTTTATGTACTTTCTAGAGCTAGACTTAACCTAAGCTTATAGCTTAAGTCTATAATATACCCCCTTACTTACCTCTTTATTCTCCCTTTTAGTTAAAAGTAAGTAAGTAATAAGATTATAGTCCCCCTATATATAGAAACTAACTTTAGTATAAGTAAGGACTATATCCCTTTAAGTAAGGTGCCCTTTAGTGTAGGTAAAGACTATGCCTTATTAAGTAATATATACTATAGGGCTATAGGTTCTCTATATAGGCTATAAAAAATTTTTAATATAGGTTTGCCTTACTCTAACTTTCTTTATTATATAAGTAAATTTACTTTACTTTAACCTTACCTCTAAAAACACTAGCTTACCCTATTTTTATACCTATTACTAGCTATCTTTATACCTTACTTACTCCCTTACCTTTATAGCTATTTTATAATCTTACCTTTACCTATAAAATCCTAACTTTACCTTAAGTAATACCCTTATTACTAACTAGCTATTAGATAACTATATAATATATTACCCTTATTTATCCCTAGCCTACCTTTTAAATGTAAATAATATATACTTTAGCTAGAGCTAGACCCTATACCCTTAGAAATATAAATATTCCTATTCCCCCCTATAATTCTAAACTCTTATAACCTATTATTATTATAATATCTCCTTATATATCCTTCTTACCCCCTTTTCTTAAGCCTAAATAATTATCTATTTCCCTTTTTATTCCCTTTTTACCTTTACTATATTTAATCTTACTATTATCCTAGCCCTTACTAGCGCTACCTTACCTCCCTTACTTTCTTCTCCTTCTCCTAGCCTAAGTAAGGGTACTTACCTTAGTAAGTATATATTAGAAGGTAACTTAAATAATAAGGCTCTCTTTAATAATAAAGAATATAAGTTTCCTTATAGCCCTTATATAAATAATCTCTATACTAAAGGAGAATATATATATACCCTAGGTATAAACTAGGCCTATGCCCCTTACTAAGTTACCTATTATTTATATATCTAGGAGATATACCTCTATAGTGCTAACCTAAAACTCTATTATATATTTAAGTATCTTAAGAATATTTTAGCTACTAGATAAGCTATTAAAACCCTAGCTATAAAGTAAACTATATTTATTAAGGGATAATATACTATTCTAATAAAAACCTTTATCTATTACTAAAAGTAATTTAATAGTATATTAGCTATAGCTTAAATTAATCTAGCTAAGGCCTAACCTCTAGCCTCCTCTCCTATAAGTGCTACCTATACCTAGGGAGTGTTTAAGGTATAGTAACTTATACTTACTAATACTACCCTTACTTACTAGGGCTATAATAACCTAGCTACTAAATTTTTTTATAGTATATAAACTATAAATAATAACTTAACCTAGTTAATCTCTATATAGGAGTAAGGTAATACCTAGGTATAATAAATATTAGCTAATACCTATATCCTAGCTAAAAACATAGTAGTATTAGCTTATACTATAGAAAAGAAATGCTAATACTATAAAGGAGATAGTAGTAGCCCCCCCCCTTTCTAATTAATTTTTATTTAGGTAAAAACTTAGCGCTAAAGTGCGTATATACTAGAGTAAAACTAGGTGCCTTAATTTTTTATAGCTAAATTAAAATATACCCTTTTAGGCTATTATTTATCTATATATTGCCTTATTATAATTTAAATTAGTTAAGTGCCTCTATATCTTATATGCTTTCTAATAGTTTCTAAGTTAGCTAAATATACCCTTTTTACTTAACTAAGATATTCTAGTTTAATCCTTAACCTAGCGCGTTTTTAGCTATAAGAATTTCCTTTACCTAATACTCTAAGATATTATTATTAGTATTTATTATAATAAGTTCTAGTAGTAGCTGTTTATTAGCTAGTTTCTAGTTTAGTAAGGGGTTATCTACTATATACTCAGAGCTTTGCATGTAGTGTAGTATTTGTAGTATTTTGACTTTTGTTGTAGTATATAGTGTAGTAGATTTTAGTGTAGTGTAGTATGTAGTGTAGTGTAGTAAATACTACACTACACTACAAATACTACAAATGTAGTATTAGTAAAAAAGAAAGTAAGGTATTATATAGTCTTATAATATTCCTTAGATTTCTCTTATTAAAGTTAATATAAGCTGTTTTTTTTATTATAATTTAGTTATTTAGTTATAAATTTATAAAGTTTTACCTTATTTAGAAAAATAGCTATAAGTAGGGGTATAGGGTATCTATAGACTATATGTTATGATATTTAAAACCTTTTAATTTTTTAATATATACTAAGGGTTTATATTATAAATTTACTATTTTGTCTAATATTAATATTCTATTATTTATTAAAGGTGCTTTTTTATTATCAAAGTACCCTATATATATCTTTAGAAATAGTACTAAATAATATATTAAAAATTAAAATAATTATATTAAAGAATTATAAAACATGTTTTAAATAGCTAATATATTTATTTATAATATATAAAAACCTTAGGTAAATAGATAATTTATTAGAATTAATATATAATTTTTATAATTCTTTTATACTTTTTTAAAATTTATTACTTTAATATTATTATATTATTACAAAAGAATTCTTAAAATATTAGTAACAAAAGAAAAAATACTTATATAAAGTTACTAGTATAATTTAAAAAAAAAGCTTCTAAATTTATAACTTATTATATAATATTATATACTATTTTTAAATATAGTATTTAATTATAATAAATTTATAACTTTTTTTATATTATATAATATAGGATATATATAGTATAATTAGTATTATATAACTATAAGAGACCTATAATATTAAAAACTAATACATTTTGTATAGAAAATAATTTTTTTATAAATAAAAATGAATTATTTCTTAGTAAAATTTATAGAAAAAGCTATAAATTAGCTAGATTTATATAATATAAAAGTTATAGGTATACTATTCTTATTTTTTAAAGTAAATTTAAAAAAGTGGGTCTTTTGTGGGTCTCTGATAGTTTGATTGGTTTAATTAGACTGTTTAGTTAATTGCGTTATTTATGACCCACTTACTTAGCTAAGCGAAAAAATTTTTAAGGAGGGGTATTCCCCTGCTTTCTCTTTTTAGTATAAGCTATTATAAGCTAGTATAAGCTATTATAAGCTATTATAAGCTAGTATAAGCTAGTATAAGCTATTATAAGCTATTATAAGCTATTATATTACTAAATATAAGAAAATACTACAAATACTACAAAATACTACAAATACTACAAATACTACAAATACTACAAATACTACAAATACTACAAATACTACAAATACTACAAAATACTACAAATACTACAAAATACTACAAATACTACAAAATACTACAAATACTACAAAATACTACAAATACTACAAAATACTACAAATACTACAAAATACTACAAATACTACAAAATACTACAAATACTACAAAATACTACAAATACTACAAAATACTACAAATACTACAAAATACTACAAATACTACAAAATACTACAAATACTACAAAATACTACAAATACTACAAAATACTACAAATACTACAAAATACTACAAATACTACATGTAGTAAAAAAATCTCCTTGTAGTGTAGTATGTAGTGTAGTGTAGTATGTAGTGTAGTGTAGTATGTAG